>PVIY010023734.1:0-38984 GCA_004026745.1 Myrmecophaga tridactyla | reverse complement strand
ATTGAGAAAACCTTCTCAACCAAAAGGGGGAAGAGTGAGATGAGACAAAGTGGCAATGGCTGAGAGATTCCAAACAGAGTCGAGAGGTTATCCTGGAGGTTATTCTTACACATTAAGTAGATATCACCTTGTTATTCAAGATGTAATGGAGAGGCTGGAGGGAACTGCCTGAGGATGTGGAGCTGTGTTCCAGTAGCCATGTTTCTTGAGGATGATTGAATAATGATATAGCTTTCACAATGTGACTGTGTGATTGTGAAAACCTTGTGTCTGCTGCTCTTTTTATCTACCCTGTCAACAGATGAGTAGAACATATGGAATAAAAATAAATAATGGGGGAACAAATGTTATAATAAATTTAGTTTGTAATGCTAGTGATCAATGAAAGTGAGAGGTAAGGGGTATGGTATGTATATTCTTTTTTTCTGTTTTCATTTTATTTCTTTTTCTGTTGTCTTTTTATTTCTTTTTCTGAATTGATGCAAATGTTCTAAGAAATGATGAATGTGCAACTGTGTGATGATGTTGAGAATTACTGATTATATATGTAGAACAGAATGATCATATGTTAATGTTTTTGTTTGTTGTTGTTGTTTTCTAATTAATAAATAAATTTTTAAAAAATGAAAGGGAGGGGTAAGGGGTATGGTATGTATAATTTTTTTCTACTTTCATTTTATTTCTCTTTCTGTTGTCTTTTTATTTCTTTTTCTGAATTCATGCAAATGTTCTAGAAATGATCATGATGATGAATATGCAACAATGTGACATATTGTGAATTACTGATTATATATGTAGAACAGGATGATCATATATTGGGAATGTTTGTGTTTCCTTCTTGTCATTTTTTTTAATTTAAGAATTAATTTAAAAATTTAAATAAGTAAAGAAAGAAAAAGGCAGCTAAGAATGGTAGCATTTGATGATGCTTTTGCTGGTCTCTTCCCCATCCCTCACCAGCTTGACACAAAGTCAGCCCATGATCCCAGCATGAATCCCTGGAGTGGGTAGAGTAACCCTTGTGCACAGAGTGAGAAAATATATGCCTGAGCCAGTTTGGTTGGTGGCAGCTTGGAGTACTAAACCAGGATACTCTTCACAGGCTTACAGTCCCATAACTTGCCCTGTAGAGGCAGCTCACAGTGCTGTCCTACTGAATACTATAGGAAGCATCATTGAAATGCTAGTGATCAATGAAAGGGAGTGATAAGAGGTATAGTATGTATACCTCTTTCTGTTTTCTATGTGATAAAAAAAGAAAAATGAATGTTCATATTGTATGTTGATTGGTTTTATTAATAAAAATTTAATAAATAAATAAATAATGGGGGAAAATGTTTAAAAAATAATAGATGGATACATGGGGAAAATGTATCTATTGCAAACTATGGACTATTGCAAACTATGGACTATGGTTAACAGTAATATTTTAATAGTCTTTCACTAACAGTTAGCAAATGCACCACACCAATACTGTGGGTCAGTGGGGCAAGAGGGAGGATAAGGCATATGGAAGAATTTAGGTTTTATTTTTAATTTTTATTTCCTTTCTGGAGTAATGAAAATGTTCCAAAATTGATCATGAGGATGTATGCACAACTACATGATGATACTGTAAGCAATGATTGTATACTTCAGATGGTTTGTATGGTGTCTGAGTGTATCTCAATAAAACTGTATTTAAAAAAAAGCACATTGACATTTTTAAGCACACAAATCCCATATATGTTTTGTTAGATTTACACCTAGGTATTTCATTGTTATTTTTGAGGGATTACTAGTGGTATTGTATTTTCAATTTCGGTGTATACATATTCATTGCTGGTATATAGAAATACCATTGATTTTTGTATGTTTACACTTATCCCATGCCTTGCTGCTCTCATTAATTAGCTCTAGGACTTTTTTTTTGGTAAATTCCTCAGGATTTTCCATGTAGTCAATCATGTCTTCTGCAAATAAAGACAATTTATTTTTTCCTTTAAAAAAAATTGTAGCTGCCTAGGTCAGCAAGGGACTTCTGGCTGTGAGGCATACAGTGAGATTGGAATTGTGGCACAGTGAGTGCCTGGGATTGTGAGAACACTCTCTCTTAGGGAAAAGGAGACATTCAAATCTGTGTAAACATGTGAATTCCTAGAACCATCCTCACATACCCTGGTCAAGATGCATGTGCTGAAAAGACCAGGGAGTCCCTATGCTTTTGCCTTGGGCTGTTCTCTAAACTCATTGTATGGCTAAGCTCTGAAGGAGCTACAAAGATAGGGTAAGGTGTTTTCTCTTTATTCATTTTATCATAGTATGTGCATGCCACTGAAGTTAAGTTGGTATCAAACCAAACAAGAATGTTATAGGTAAGCCCCATGGAAATGCAAAAGGTAAGCCCCATGGAAATGCAAGCCCCATGGAAATGCAAAAGAAAATATCAAAGAATATGCAAAGCCTTAGAGATAGAAAGTTGAATACAAATTACTGGGGGGGGGGGAAGGCAGGGCAAATGGGGAATAAATGCATAAATGGGTATAGGGTTTATGTTTGGGGTGATGGAAAAGTTCCAGTACTGAATGGTGGTGAGAGTTCCACAATATTGTGCATGTGATTTATCCCACTGAATGGTGTGCTTGAATGGTTGAGATGGGAAATGATATGTTGTATATATGTTTCCACAATTAAAAAAGAAAAGAAAAGAAAAGGCAAGTAAAGAGATGATAATGAAATTTAATATATGATTCTGGAAGGGACATAAAAATAAAGGAAAAAGCTTCAAAAAGACATATTTCAATAAATATAACCTGCATTAACAAAATAAACATTATTGGGACATACAAAAAGTGGAATATAGAATAAGGTCTATGTCAATGTTAAATTTCTTGAACTTGAGAAATATACTTAATGCAGTTACATAAATTAATATTTTTATTCTTAGGAAATGTGAATGGAAAATTTATATATTCAAGGAGCATGCTATATACAATCTACTCTAAAATGTTTAGAAAATTAATAGATAAATAGGTAGATTGACAGATTAGATAGATGACAGCTGATAAATGATGATAGTGATAGATGATAGGTGAAAGAGGAAGAGAGAGAGAAAAAAGAGGGAAAGAAAGAAAATAGATAATAGAGTGGAAAAGCATTGGAATTGGTGGGTCTGGGTAACTGGGAGGAAGTGATGGGAGTATGTTGGAATTTTCTGTTTTCAGGTTATTTTGGTTTGTTAAAGCTAACTGTTCTGGTTTGCTAACTGCCGAATGCAATATACCAGAAACAGAACAGTTTTTAAAAGGTGGAATTTATTAAGTTGAAAGTTTACAGTTCTAAGGCCATGAAAAGTCCCAATTAAATCAACTCTATAAAAATGTCCAATTTAAGGCACCAACAAGAGGTTACCTTCACTCAAGAAAGGCTGTTGAAGTTCAAGGTTCTATCTCACCTAGAAAGGCACATGGTGAGCATGACAACATCTGCTAGCTTTCTTTCTAGGTTTCATGTTTCATGAAGCTCCCCTGGGGGCATATTCCTTCTTCATCTCCAAAAGTCTCTGGCTATGTGGGCTCTCATGTATCTCTGGCTCTCAAACTTTTTTCCAAAAATATTTCCTCTTCTAAAGGATTCCAGTAAACTAATCAAGACCCACCTGGAATGGGTGGAGTCACATCTCCCTCTAATCAAAGGTTAATACCCACAATTGGGCGAGCCACATCTCCGTGGATTTAATCTAATCAAGTTTCCAACCTACCACACTGAATAGGGATTAAAGAAATGGCTGCATCCACAAGATGGATCAGGGTTAAAACATGGCTATTCCATAGAACATAATCCTTTAAACCAGCACACAACAAAATGTGATGTCCCAGAAATGGACTGGCTTTTAACAATGGGGATTTATTAGCTTGCAGTTATAAAGCCATAAAAATATCCAAATTAAGGCATCATCATGATGATGCTTTCTCCCCAAAACCAGCAGCCAACAAGCTTGGGCTCCTCTGCCACATCTGAAGGCACATGGCTGGCATCTGCCAGTCTTTGTCTCCCGGGTTTCATTCCTTCCAGCTTCTGACTTCAGTGGCTTCCTTTCTGAGTTTCTGCATATTTCTGTCCTTTAGCTTCTGTCTCTCTTAGCTTCTGTAGGGCTTTTTTTTTTCTATTTTTTATCCTCTTATAAGAGAATAAAATTCACTAAGAGGATTAAGACCAAACTTGAATGAGGCTGATCACATCTCAATTGAAATAATCTAATCAAAAGGTCCCACCTACAATGGGTCTGCACCCACGGAATATATTAAAAGAACACAATCTTTTCTGGGGTACATACAGCTTCAAACCATCACAGGAGTGGTTTGTATTATTTTTGCAACTGTCCTGAAAGTTTTAAATTATTTTAAAATTAAAAAAATAAAGAAAAATTTAAAAGACATATGGCCCCCTGCTCTTTCCAGGGGCTAGTCCTCAGAGTTCTCTTCACAGAAAGCAACATTGAGGAATGAGATAAGATCTTCCTTTCAAATGGAGAACAGGTATGCCCACTGCTTGCTATAAAACAGCAAATTTCCCAAGCCCAGTGTTCCTCAGCTGGGACACAAACCCACTGTGTGTGTCACATCCATCTAGGTCCTCCTCATCACTCCTGGGGTAATAGGAGGCAAACATGCCAATGCTTGCTGTGCTTTATATAATAAAGTCTACTGCCTCTGACCCAGAAGTCTCATGTCTTCTGCCAACATCCATGAAATTGTGGCAGGTAATTTATTAGCTTTTAAGTAAGATACAGTGAAATCCAGACCCAACAGTCTGATCAGGGCTTCTCCTTCAGCCACCTTCTGGCCCCTTGAAATTCTGCCCAAGATTTAGGTTTCAGGGAGAGAGCTAGATATATGATGGGTGAGCTTCATCTCTTAAATGAAGGGCAAGTACAGTGATTGGCAGTGCTGGAAAGATTTAGTCCAGTGGGGTATGTTTTTGTTCCCCAAAACAAAATCTGGGTTATCACAAGTCAGGTAACCCCAGGGTTACACAGTCAGGCAGCAGGGTTCTTCTCCCTCTGGTTCTCTCTCCAGCATTGACTGCCTCCCTTTGCAGTACACCCTGGGGCTCCAGTTAAAGTCAGGGAAAATTCAGTGAAAAAAGCCCACAGCATGGAACAAGAACATGGCCTGGTTAAGGTCTGCTCCCATCCTCCTCTCCATCTGCCCTCCTCAGCCTTCACCACCTCAGGGCACTCCTCTAGTCTCCTAGGTTCTTTCTCCAGCCCACCAAGGTCTCTCACGTTCCCTTTATTAGATTCCTGAGGTCCTTCTCGAGAACTTCTTCCTTTGTAAACCAATGGGAAGGTAACTTATGCAAAATGGGAAGGGAGCATCTCTATCTCTGGGCAAACTTTTTTCTTGCTTTAGCTGGAAGAATCTGAGGTCAGATCCCTTTTCCAGCTAAGGCAAGTCCTTCAACTGAAGGTTCTTTAGGTTCATTTGCCTAATCAGACACAGTTCAAGTAGCAGTTCAAACTTGGCTGGCAATGCAGGGAGAGTTCAAGGGCCTGGGAAGGCTTATGAGGAAGGGAATGTTTGCTAAGCCAAACTCCACTGCAGTTGATAAAATCTAATGCTCCCATCACAGATTATTCAAGTTATATTAGGACAGAGTACAAAGTTATTACATTCTTGAATAAACACACCCAATGCTGTTTACATATTTTCCCAATTTCTAATAGTATTATCATTTAAATAAAACACAGAAATGGCCACGGGAAATTCTGGTTATTGGCTCCAAGGAGAAGCCTTGGGATGGAAAGTTCTGCAGAATATTACAAGGTTGTCACAGATGATACTGGCCCAGAGTGGAAGGTGGGAAATCTTGACAAGTGCAAAGAATCTGTGCCTTGGAGTTGGAGAACAGCACCTTGGGGCTGTTTGTGCACACTGGGCAAGATCAGCACCTCCTTGAGCTGGTGAGCATCTTTTAATGTGCTTATTGTCCATTTGTATATCTTCCTCAGGTAAATGTCTAGTCTGTCTTTTTTATGTTTTTAAAATTGGATTGTTTGTCTTTTTGTTGTTGAATTTTGAAAGTTCTTTGTATTTTCTGGATATTAAACTCTTACAGATATTTAATCCAGGCAGATTTCCAAATATTTTCTCCTATTCTGTAGGTGGTCTTTTCCTTTCCTGATAATGTCTTTTGATGCACAAAAGGTTTTAGTTTTGATAAAGCCCAATTTATTTATTTTTTCTCTTGTTACCTGTGTTTTAGTATCATACTTAAGAATCTATTAACAAATTCAAGATCATGAAGATTTGTCCCTGTTTTCTTTTAAGAGTTTTATGGCTTTAGTTCTTTTTTTTTTTTTTTTAATTTGCATATGGGCAGGAGGCACCAGGGATCGAACTCCAGACCTCCAGCACGGCAGGTCGGAGCTCTGCCTGCTGAGCCACGGCAGCCGCCTGGCTTTAGTTCTTATATTTAGGTTGTTGCTGCCTTTTGAGTAAATTTTTGCATATGGTGTGAGGTAGGGATCCAATTTTTTTTCTTTTGCTTGTGGATGTGAAGTTTGCCCATCACCATTTGTGGAAGACACCATTCTTTTTCCATTAAATGGACTTAGCACCCTTGTGGAAAATCAACTGGTCATAGATGTGTGGATTTATTTTTGAACCCTCAATTCTATTTCTTTATTTAGTTCTTCTGTAATTTCCTTCAGCAATGCTTTATAGTTTTCACTGTATAAGCCTTTCAAATCCTTGGTTAAATTTATTTCTAGATACTTTATTCTTTCAGATGCTATTGTAAATGGGACTGCTTTCTTGGTTTTCTTTATGGATAGTTCATTGTTGGTGTCCAAAGCCACAACTGATGTTTTCATATTGATCTTGTACCCAGGCACTGCTGAATTCATTTTTTTAGCTCTAGTACCTTTCTTGTGGATTCTTTGGAATTTTTGATATATATATATAGAATCTTGTCATCTATGAATGGAGATAGTTGTACTTCTTCTGTCATTTTTCTTGCCTAATTACTCTGGCTGGCACCTCCAGTACCATGTTGATTAACTCTTGTGAAAGCGGGCCATTCTTATCTTGTTTCTGAGCTTGGGGTGTGGAAAGCCTTCAGTCTTTCACCATTGAATATTATGGTAGCAGTGGTTTTTCATATGCACCCGTTATCACGTTGAGGAAGTTACCTTTTATACCTAGTTTTCATCATGAGAGCATGCAGGACTTTGTCAAATGCCTTTTCTGTGCCAATTGAGATGATAATGTGTTTTTCTCCTTTGTTCTCTTAATGTGGTGTATTATGTTGATTGATTTGCTTATGCTGAACCACACTTGTACTTTTGGGATAAATACTACTTGGTCATGGTATATAATCCTTTTAATGTGCTGTTGGGTTGATTTGCTAGTATTTTGTTGAGGGTTTTTGCACCTGTATTCATAAGCAATATTGATCTGTAATTTCCTTGTTATGTCTTTATCTGGCTTTGATATTAAAGTAATCCTGACCTCATAGAATGAGTTAGGAAGTGTTCCCATCTCTTATTTTTTAGGAAGATATTGAGAAAAATTTGTGTTAATTCTTCTTTAAGTGTTTGCTCTATTTCAGTAGTGAAATCATCCAGTCCTGAACTTTTCTGGTTACTGATTCAAAATCTAATATGATGTCTTTCTTTGGCTCTTATAACATTTCTTTACTTAATGCTATTTTGTTTGATATTAATATAGCCACCCAGCCCTCTTTTGGTAACTATTTGCATAAAATATATTTTCCATCCTTTCACTTTCAAACTGTTTGTGTCTTTGAATTTAAGGCGAGTCTCTTGTAAACAGCATAAAATTGGATCATGCTTTTTTGTTCATTCTATCACTCTCTGCCTTGTGATCAGAGAGTTTAATCTGTTTACATTTAAAGTAATTAGTAATGAGGTAGGATATAAATCTGCCATTTTGCTATTTTTATCGTATACTTATTTTACAATTTTTGTTCCTCATTTCCTCCACCACTGCCTATTTTGTGTTTAATTGAACTTTCATAGTGAACCATTTTTAATCTCTTTTCATTTCCTTTTGTGTACATATTTTAGTTATCTTATTTGTGGTTACCATGAGGCTTATATTTAACATTCTAAAACTACAACAATCTTGTTCAAATTGATATCAACTAAATTTCAATAGCATAAACAAACTGCTTCTAAGCCTTCTATCTCCCACTTTATGTTGCATTGTCACAAATTATATCTTCATGAATTGTGAGCCTCAACATAAATATTCAATTATTTTTCATGTATTTGTATTTTAAATCATGTAATTAATATAAACTGGACTTACAAATCCAAAATATAACACTGGCTTTTATATTTATCCCATATAGTTGCCTTTGTCAGATATCTTTATTTCTTCATATAGCTTTGAGTTATTGTCTAGTGCCCTTTCCCTTCATCCTGAATGACTGCCTTTAGTATTTCTTATAAGGCAGATCTAGTGGTAACAAACTGTGCTGGCTTGAAAGGATGTATGTCCCCTAAAAAAGCCATGTTTTAATCTAAATCCCATTTCATAAAGGCAGAATAATCCCTATTCAATACTGTGTGTTTGAAACTGTAATTAGACCATCTCCCTAGAGATGTGATGTAATCGAGAGTGGTTGTTAAACTGGATTAGGTGACGACATATCTCCACCCATTTGGGTGGGTCTTGATAAGTTTCTGGAGTCCAATAAAAGCAGAAACATTTTGGAGAAAGAAAAGGAGATTCAGAGAGTAGAGCAGAATGACATAGTCACGAGAAGCAGAGTCCACCAGTCAGGGACCTTTGGAGATAAAGAAGAAAAATGCCTCCCGGGAAGCCAGGAGAAGAAGCTAGCAGATGACGCCATGTTCACCATGTGCCCTTCCAGATGAGAGAGGAACCCTGACCGTGTTCACCATGTGCCTTTCCAGATGAGAAACTCAAACTGTGTTCACCATGTGCCCTTCCACTTGAGAGAGAAACTCTGAACTTCATCAGCCTTCTTGAACCAAGGTATCTTTTCCTGGATGCCTTAGATTGGACATTTCTATAGATTTGTTTTAACTGGGACATTTTCTCGGCCCCAGAACTGTAAACTAGTATCTTATTAAATTTCCCATTTTTAAAAGCCATTCTGTTTCTGGTATGTTGCATTCTGGCAGCTGGCAAACTAGAACAGATTTTGGTACAGAGAGTGGAGTGTTGCTGCAGTTTGCAGATACCAAACATGTTGGAATGGCTTTTTAAATGAATAAGGGGAAGAATCTGGAGGAGTTGTGAGACACTTGATAGAGAAGGCCTAGAATGCTTTGAAGAGACTGTTGGTAGAAATGTGGACTCTAAAGATACCTCTGACCAGGTTTTAGACAGAGATGAGGTACGTGTTTTGTAGACTGGAAGGAAAGTGAGCCTTGTTTTGAAATTGCAGAAAATCTGGCCAAGTTGACTGGTGGCTTTGGCTGGAAGGCAGAGTTTAAAAGCCATGAACTTGGATATTTAGCAGAAGAGATCTCCAAATTAAATGTTGAAAGTACAGCCTGATTTCTCCTCACAGCTTATAGTGAAATGAGACAGGAAAGAGATAAACTGAGAACTGAACTCTTGAGTACAAAGAAACTAGAAATTGATATTCTGGAAAATTCTGCACCTCCAGAAAGGGAGACCCCAGAGAATAGTGCCCTGTGTGAGGATTTAACAAAATGTGGAACCAGTCAGCCATTTCAGAGAAACCAGGATCGGACATGGAGTTATCCAGGAAGGATTTGTGGAAACCCCTTGTGTCTGATGGGCATGATCCAAGGTTACTGCATAGAAAGCCAATGAGAGTGCTGTGGGACCTGTATAAACAGAGCTGCTGCCAGTTTGGACTAAGAGGGACAGAGAAGGGACATGTTGGGAGAAAAATAATCTCAAAGGCAAAGCCATGGAGGCTGAGGTCTGAAGTCAACAAGCCTCAGGTCAGGAGAGCAGACCCACCCAAGCCCATGAAGAGGGTGAGTTTGCCCCAAAGGCAGAGGATGTGCCTTCCACTTCATTGCAGTGGAAGAGTCATACTGCCTCAGGCCTTGGAGAGGGTGAAGCACATTCCTTGGAGTTTGGGGAGAGCCTGGCTGCCACCACATGGGGGGTTGAGCATGTGCCCCGAAGATGGCAGAGAGCCCAGGTGCAGCCCCAATGCTTGGAGAGGGTGGAGCCGAGGAAAAGGTGGTCTCCCCACTGTCCCCCAAGGTTGCATTTGGAGAGAGGCAGCCCTCTGAATAGGCCCTTGGAAAGGGTGGGACTGCCACTTTCTAAAGCCCCAAAGATAAGTGACTCTCACACTTTGAAATCTAAAGGTCTTTGCCCTGCAGGTTTTCCAAACTGTATGGGTCCGGTGACCCCTGTGTTCCTTCCTCCCTATGGAAATGGGTATGTGTAGCCCATGACTGTTCCTCCTTTGTATGTTGGCAACAAATAACTTGTTATAAGTTTTCAAAGGCCCAAGGCCAGAGTATAATTTTGCCTTAGAACAGACCATGCCTGTAACTAACTTTGATAGGAGTTTGTATGTTTCTAACTTTGTATTTCATGTATATTGCTACTGAAATGGTTTAAAGTTCTCTGATATTGTCATGGAATGAATGTATTCTGTATATGGGGAAAACATGTCTTTTTTAGGGTCCAGAGTGTGGAATGTGCTGGTTTGAAAGAATGTATGTCCCCTAGAAAAGCCATGTTTTAATCTAAATCCCATTTCATAAAGGCAGAATAATCCCTATTCAATACTGTATGTTTGAAACTGTAATTAGATCATCTCCCTGGAGATGTGATATAATTGAGAGTGGTTGTTAAACTAGATTAGGTGACAACATGTCTCCACACATTCGGGTGGGTCTTGATAAATTTCTGGAGTCTTATAAAAGCAGAAACATTTTGGAGAAAAAAAGAAGTTTCGGAGAGAGCAGAGCAGAACAACATAGCCACAAGAAGCAGAGTCCACCAGTCAGTGAACTTTGGAGATGGAGAAGAAAAATGCCTCCTGGGGAGTTTCATGAACCAGGAATCCAGAAGAAGCTAGCAAATGACACCGTGTCCACCATGTGCCCTTCCAGATGAGAAACTTGGACTGTGTTCACCATGCGCCCTTCCACTTGAAAGAGAAACTCTGAACTTCTTCAGACTTCTTGAACCAAAGTATCTTTCCCTGGATGCCTTAGATTGTACATTTCTATAGACTTGTTTTAATTGGGACATTTCCTCAGCTTTAGAACTGTAAACTAGTATCTTATTAAATTCCCTATTTTTAAAAGCCATTCTGTTTCTGGTATATTGCATTCTGGCAGCTAGCAAACTAGAACACAAACTCTCTCAGCTCTTGTTTATCTGGGAATTTCTCAATCTCTTTCTCATTTTTGAAGAACAGTTTTTCCAAATACAGAATTTTTGGTTGACAGGATTTTTTCCCCTTTCAGCACGTTGAATATGTCATTCCACTGTCTTCTGGGCTCCATGTATCCTGATGAGAAGTCAGCTGATGTTCTTTTCTGCAGATCCCTTGTACATGTCACCTCACCTCTCTTGCTACTCTCAGGATTCTCTTTTTTTTGTCTTTGACATTTGACAGATTACAATGTATCTTATTGTGGATATCTTTGAGTTTATCCTATTTGGAGTTTATTGAGCTCCTTGGGTGTATGTATTATTTTTTTCCCTCACATTTGGGAAGTTTTCAGCTATTATATCTTAAAATATTATTTCTGCCTGCTTTCTCTTTTGATGACATCCCATGGGTCCCTTAGGCTCTGTTTACGTTCTTCATTTATTTTACTTTCTTCTCCTCAGAATAGAAAATTTCAGTTGTCCTATCTTCAAATTCTTTTTTCTGGTAGCTCAAATCTGCTGTTGAACATTTTTAGTGAATTTTTTATTGCGGTTACTTTACCTCTCAATGCCACTTTTGTGTTGGTTTCTTTTTTATAATTTTTCCTTTTTTATTGAAATTCTCATTTGCTCAAATGCAATTTTTTCTGATTTCCTTTGTCTGTGTTTTCCTCTAGTTCTTTAAGCTTATGCAAACAGTTGTTTGAAAGACTTTCTGGTCAGTCCAACGTTTGGACTTTGAATGAGCCATCTTTTCCCATTTCTTTGTAATTTTTGTTGAAATTTAGAAATTTGAATATTGCAATGTGTTAACTGTGAAAATCAAAGCTCTTCTCCAGCGTCTGCTCATTTTTCTGTTTGTTTTTCTTTTTGTAGGTTGTGTGGTCTATTTGTTTAGTAATTTTTCTAAGCTACTAATGCAAAGGTTTGTCTTGACATATATGGTCATGTGGTCTCTTTTTCTTTAGTTTGTATTCTGCTAGTAGTATGACAGAGATTTCCTTGAATGCCAGGACCTAACAACAATAACAATACAAAATCAACAAGTCGTCAATTTTTGTAGTATGGCTCTGCCAGACTTCTCAGCCACCCTTGCACTGAACCTAGAGAACAGTAGTTTGAGGTGAAAGCTTAGGGTCTTTTCGGGTCTTTCCTGAGCATGTATCTTGTCTAATATAGAAGAGTGCTCTGAATGTCCCATTTTCTCCAGAAAATTCTCTGCAGCCTTTCTTTCTACCAGGTGCTCTACTATATGTCTTAACCATAATCTTTTTTTTTTTCAAATATTTTTATTGATAAATCTTCACACACACACACACACACACACATTCCATGCTGGTGTACAATCAGTGGCTCACAATATCATCACATGGTTGTGTATTCATCACCATGACATTTTTTAGAACATTTGCATCACTCCAGAAAAAGAAATAAAAAAGGAAAAAACCTCATACATAACCATATCCCTTACCCCTCCCTCTCATTGACCACTAGTATTTCCATCTACCCAATTTATTTTACCCTTTGTCTTCCCTATTGCTTATTTATTCTTTATCCATATTTTTTTAAATCTATCTGTCCATACCCTGAATAAAAGGAGCAGCAGACACAAGGTTTACACAATTCCACAGTCACCTTGTAAAAGTTATATCTTTATATAATTATTTTCAAGAATCAAGGCTGGTTGTTATGCATTATATAGATATCCCCTTCTTGGTTTGTGATGTATTGGAGTGGTTAGAAGGAAGTGCCTGAGGCTGTAGAGCTGTGTTCCAGTAGCCATGATTCTTGAAGATGATTGCATAATGATATAGCTTTCACAATATGACTGTGTGATTGTGAAAACCTTGCGTCTGATACTCCTTTTATCTATGGTATGGACAGATGAGTAAAAAATATGGATAAGAAATAAACAAATAGGGTGGGCCATGGTGGCTCAGCAGGCAGGGTTCTCACCTGCCATGCTGGAGACCCGGGTTCAATTCCCAGTGCCTGCCCATGCAAATGAATAAATAAATAAACAAACAAACAATAGCAGGAACAAAGGTTAAAATAAATGGAGTACATTGAAATACTAGTGGTCAGTGAAAGGGAGTGGTAAGGGATATGGCATCCCTTTTTTCTTCCTTTTGTGGAGAGATGCAAAAGTTCAAAAAAATGATCACGATGATGAATATACAACTATGTGATGATATTGTGAGCCATTGATTGTAACCATGTCAAGAATGTTTGTATGTTTGTTCATTGTTTATAATAAAAATATTTCTAAAAATGCAAACAAACAGACAAAAAAAGAATCAAGGCTACTGGAACACAGTTCAACAGTTTCAAATACTTCCCACCAGCCATTCCAATACATCATAAACTAAAAAGGGATACCTATAAAATGCCTAAGAATAACCTCCAGGATAAGCGCTCAACTCTGTTTGAAATCTCTCAGGCACTGACACTTTATTTTTCAACCAAAATCTTTTGTCCCTGCCTGTTGTGGTTTGATTTTTCTCTTACAGTGTTTTAGTGGCCATGCCAACCACTCCTCTGTCCAGCGTGAGTTCTGGGACAGATGAGACAGAGACAAACCCCTGGGTCAGTTCTTCAAACAGCCCCCTGTGTGTTGAAACAAATATATATGTACCCCAGTGTATGAATAATGGGTGCTCTGTTTATTCACAGACTAGGGTATATCTATGTCTGTTTCAACACACAGAGAAACCAAGACCAGGGACCTAAACTGGGAGCATGAGCAGCTGATGCCCTGCTAAACCAAGAAGTAGGTGGAGAAGAGCTTTTAAAGCACAAAAAAACTTTCCTATAATTTTTTTTTTTACTATTATCCTATACACAGAGACACACACATGTACACATACACACTTCCAGACAAAAATGTCTGGAAGGCCTGTCTATGCCAGACTGTTGACACCAATTGTCTCTGACAGTGGGGTTACAGGCAATTTTTTCTTTTTTTTTCCAAGCATTATTTGAAAAAAACCAAGCAACCACTTTTTTATAAGGAACATGTGTGGCTTTTATAATCAGCATTGTTTTAATTTTTTCCTCTTTTTATTGTAGTAACTCATGAAGAGCACAAAATTTTCTTTTTTAACCACATTCAAGTGTACAATTCAGTAGTATTAATTATATTCACAATATTGTACTACCATCATGGATATCTATTACCCCTCCTTGTTCCTCATCTCAAACAGAAACTATATACACTTTAAGCTATAGTTATTTCTTCCCTCCCTGCCCCTAGTAACCTACAAGCCACCATCTGTCTCTCTGAAATTTGCTTCTTCTTAGTCATATAAGCACATATATTTGTCTTTTTGTGTGCTTGGCTTATTTCACTCAGTATTGATTTCAAGGTACATTCATGTTGCAGCATGCATCAGGACTTCATTCATTTTTACAGCTGAATAATATTTCATTGTATGTATATACCACATTTTGTTTATTCACTCATCTGTTGATGGATACTTGGGTTGTTTCTACCTTTTGGCTGTTGTGAATAATGCAACTATAAACATTGGTATGCAAATATCTGAGTTCCTGCTATCAATTCTTTGGGGTATATACCAAGAAGTGGGATTAACAGATCAAATGATAATTCTCTTTTCATTTTTTTTTTTTTGAGGAATCATCAAACTGATTTCCATAGTGCTTAAACCATTCTACAGTGCCACCAGCAGTGTATAAAGGTTCCCATTTATCTGCATCCTCTGCATCCATCCTTGTTTTTGAAATATACCATCCTAGTGAGTGTGAAGTGGTATCTCATTATGGTTTTGATTAGCATTTCCCAATGACTCACGATTTTGAGCATCTTTTTATGTATGTGCTTATTGCCCATTTATATCTTCTTAAGCAAAATGTCTATTTATGTCCTTTGCCCACTTTTAAATTGGGTTATTGGTCTTTTTGTTGTTGAATTGTAGCAGTTGTTTATATATTCTGGGTCTTAAACTCTTATAAGACATATGGTTCATAATTATTTACCTAATTTTGTAGGTTGTCTTTTCATCTTTATCATAATGACCTTTGATGAATAAAAGTTTTAAATTTTGACAAAGTCCATTTGATTTAGTTTTCTTTTGTTGTTTATGCTTTTAGTGTCATAGCTAAGAAATCACTACCAGATATTAAAAAGAAAGCCGTACCTGAAAGAGAATAAATGCTCACCTGATTGCAGAGAAGAAAATAATTTATTCACAATCTTGAAAGAACAGGCACCCAGCCAAACAATAGTGGCTGGCATGCCAAGCAATAGAATGCCACAAATCTTATATCCTAAGCCTAGCACACAGGTCCCTCCCCTGTTTCTCCACTGATTGGATACTCCAGAGGTTACAGCCTATTCAGATAGTCTAACTATTTCAAACTTCCAGCCAAAGATTCCCCTTTTGATTATGCTTTACATTTCAAGAACTTGGTGCCAACTCTAGGCCTGCGTCAGAGGCTCTCCCCTTTCCCTGCCTGCGCCATCTTGTGTGAAAACTAAACTCAATTTTATTCTTACAAATCCCCCCTCTTTCTTTTTGAACTTTTAGTTTTCACATTTTGGCCTCTCTTCAAACTTGATAAGAGCCTTTTCACACTCTTTATCATAAGGATCTTCCTCTTTAAGGGGGTTCTTAATGAGTCTCTGAGCTAACTCTTGGGCACATGTGATAATGCAGCACCTAAGTGCTGTGAATACCCCAGCTATGATGATTAAAGAAGTTAGCATGGACAGTGCCACCCCTTTCCATTTCCCAAACCTGCTTTTTCTCTAATTCTTCAGATAAGCCCATCAGGCCTTATAAAGCTTTGGCAATAGTTCCATCTGGGGCTATATTATTGGGGATAAATGTACAACTATCCCCAACCATAACACAAACATCTCCGTTTTGGGCTAGCATCATGTCTAGGGTCATCCATTCTTCCATGTCATTCATCTAGTAGCATCCAGCTGTTCTGCTATTCCCTTAACTGCATCCTTGGTGTAACTGATAAATCTTTGCTGATTAATTCAATCCACATTTTTGTTCACAGTGACCCACCAGAATAAGGATGACTCAAATCCTGCAGCTACTTAATTTCTAGCCTTAAACTCATTTGGGACTTCCCTTGGCACCCCCATATTGTCTAAACAAACTTGACCATTGAAGGAAACAAGTAAGGTTTTTTCTTTGGGTTAGAACTTCCTACTTCTTTTAAAGTGTCAGGGTAAATGGGATGGCCAATTGGACCAGAGCACAGGTCCACTACCTCTTCTTAGGCAATACTGGTCAGAGGATGCCCTTTCCACAATACCATCAAAGGCCTGCTTGGGGTATGGTTAAACTGGAGAAACCACCACTATTATCCTCAGTCACATTCCACACCTGGGTACACAACATCATGGTCCAAAGGTCCTGGAGCCCTTCTTCCCATCTAGAGAGACATGCAGAGTGGTTTCCTGAACTGAGGCAAGAAGGTGGTATGGCCTTGACTTTCCCACCCACGACTGGAGGGAAAAGAGAGGGCAATGTATTACAATTTTCACCAGGAGTAATATTCTGAAAAAGGAGTACCATGCACTTGAACTCCTTTTCGTGTTCCTCCATACCCATCAGAAAGGGCATGACAAGAACAGTGGGTCGGCCTGTTGTGCAAGCATAACAGTTGCTTTTGTCCAGACTCTGGACTGAATATTTGATCCATTCCACCCAGGCATTTGTATCTCTGCACCCCATCTCTATCCCTATGGTTTACTCCAAATTTTCTGTCCTGTCCACTCTAACAACTTTGGGATCATTCTGCACTGGGGAACCAACCTCTAGCTGAGTGTCCTTAGGCGCTATTAAAGAGCCAACTGGAGAGGGCATTACTGGTGTTGGGGAGAGGACCTGCATTCCGAACCTTCCCAGAGACTCCCCTCCAGTAATTTCTACCCACATCCATATATTTGATCAGGGGAGGTGTACCTGTTTGAGGCCAAACTGAATTTCCTACCTTGAGTGGTGATATTGATTTTGTCTGCTTTTTTGGTCATCATCAGTACAGGGTTGCACTGAAGATCTTGGCAGTCTCACGGAGGATTTCCTTTGTAAAAGGTTATTTTATCCTTTAATGGCCTTTAGGTCTGTGAAATTAATCCCATGTTCACAGTCCACCCTTGAAACTGGGTAATCCATCACACATCATCCCAAGAGGGATAAGGAGAGGCTTATCCCTACTGGTTCTGGACACAAGTACTTGTTTTCCCCACTCAATTGACATTGACTTGTTAAGTCTCCGCAGGCTATTACTTGGCAAGCATGAAGTGTTAGGCCTGGAGGACAGGACCCCTTCCCCCCAGGATGTAACCTACTCCTGGCAAATATTTCAGAAAGTCTCTCTCACCCCAAATCATGCCAGCTTGGTGTCTCCTTCACCATCCATCAGCTGCCCTCTTGTGATAACCTCCAATTACTCAGCCTTCATTCTCCAGCAAATGCATTCTTGTGTAAACTCCCCTTACACACTGTCCACCCTTCAACATTTACAACTTGCATGCCTAAGGCAGTGTTTGAATTTTAAACTTTACCAGTGGAAAGATGCCAACTCAAAGCTTAGCCCCCTATTTCTGAAAACTAACCAATAGAGACCTGCCTAACCCTTGCCCCCCAACTCCCTAACCCTAAGCCTTAAAAACCTTTTTCTCTTTCTCTTGAAATGCTGCCTGAGTGGCTCTGTTTTTCTCTGAAATAAAGCCTTTGCCTGAACTCTTTTGTCCCACCTCCTTCTTGGTGAGTTTGCTGAGTTTGCCTTTCATCAAACTGTAGTTTGGGATTTTAAACCTTCAGTTACATTCATTACCAATTTGATGGGGCTTGTTACATCCCCAATTTGGAACATTATGACTAGTATAATTATTTTCAATTTTAAATTGGGCCTCAGATCCCTCATCTGTCTTCCTTGGGTAAGACTTTCCTTTGGCCAGGTCACTATTAACTATGTTAGATTAAAATACATAATTCAAGCCCCAAATCCAAAAACACCTTTTACCCTCCCAACTATTGTCTCTTTAACATGATTTTAAAGGGTCCAAAGTTGGAGTTATTTCCCAGGAATCAGACTGCATTGTTGGGTACTTATCATCTGGCTCAGGAATTGGTCCATTCACTCAGGTGTAGTGAGTCCAGCCTTTCTCTGCCATCCGGATGGCCATTTCAGTTGTCAACATCCTTCCCAGGTTGGTTAGAGTTTGGACTCTTTCCCTGATTTGATGAGATACCAACTGCCAGGTTGGTGTTGATGGGCAGCAAATTCAAGAGGTGGGGCCTGGGCCAGCAAGCCAAGGTGCCTGAGGGGTGACAGAGTAGAGGACAAAGCCAGCACATAATTCTTAAGGAAAAGGTCTTTGCAAAGCCAGCTACTGACATGGTCTGTCCTATGGCAAAATTTTCCTCTGGCTCTGGACCTGTAAAACTCAGAATAAGTTATTTGCTGCCAACATACAAAGGAGGGACAGTCATATGATACATATTCCCATTTCCATAAGAAGAAATCAGAAGGAACACAGGAGTCACCAGACCCAAGTAGTTTTGAAAACCTGTAGGGCAAACTCCATTAGATTTCAAACCCATGAGTCATTTATCTTTGGGGCTTTAGAAAGCTGCAGTCCCACCCTTTCCAAGGGCCTATGCAGTGACCTGCCTCTCTCCAAATGCAATCCTGGGGAACACTGGAGAGACCACATTCATTTTGGCTCCACCCTCTCCAAGCATCCAGGCCACACCTGGGCCTTCTGCCATCTCTGGGGTACATACCCATCTCCTCCACTTGGTGGCAGCCAGGTTCCCCCAATCCCCAAGGAATGTGGTCAACCCTCTCCAAGGCCTGGGGCAGCATCACTCCTCAACCATGAGATGGAAAGCCCATCCTCTGCCTTTGGGGCATATTCATCCTCTCCAAGTGCTTGGGTGGGTCCACTCTCCCTGCCCAAGGTCTCCTGACTTCAGACCCCAGACTCTTTTCCTCCAATGTGTCTCTTCCCTGTCCCTCCCAGTTCTGACTGACAGTGGCTCTTTTTATACAGATCCCACAACACTCTCACTGGCTTTCTATGTAGTAGATGGGTTGTGCCCATCAGCCAGTCCCATGGGTATTATCAGGTCCCTTCCCAAAAGGTTATTCTCAGCTTCTGGAATGTATAGCAAGGGGGTTATCATCTGGTTATCTTCCCAACAGATATTAGTAGGTTTGAAAATGGGGACTTTAAATCTTTCCCCTTTTACCCCTGAAATTGTGAGGGAGCTACTGAAGAATTTGGTCCCCTTTGGGATATAGGTCACAGAAGATTCAGCTGCTCCAGTATCCACCAAAAATGTAATTTCTCCATGATATGAGCCCACCTTTAGATTTACCAACGGCTCCCAGTGGGCTCTTTGAGATGAGGAGGCTCTGACTTCCCTAATCCTCAAAATTCATCAGGGGTATCATTCGACCTTTTTTCTTTAAACTCGGGCGTTCCGTTTTGAAGTGACCAGGTTTCCCACAGTGATAACATCCTGCTGAGTCCTATGCCCTCCTCACTGCTTTATTCCCTTTGGCCCAGACTGTTTCTCTATCTCACCTCTTGTCTGTCTCCTCCCTGCTTTATCTCTAATCCCTTCTTGATCATGTGATTGATGTACTCAACATGACTTTAGCTTGTTGCTTCTGCTTTCTTCTTCCCTTCTCACAAACATTTGAGACTCTCTCAGTAATGCTCCTAGTGGTTTATCCATCCACCCATCTATTTTCTGGATCTTTTTCTGAATGTCAGCCCTCTTTACATCCTTGGACCACAGGGCTATCAGGGTCTATCCGTGAATATTTCCTCACCTGGCCCCTCAACCTTTGCAAGTAAGCAGAGAGAGTTTTGCTTAAGTTCATTCCTTAAAAACTATAATAACCAACAAGGTTTTGCTGGAAAAGATAAAATATGTGGCTCAATGTCCAAGAGATGATTTAAGGTTTTTTGGGGTTCCCAAATGAAGTCTTCAATTTAACCAAGAATCCCTTATGTCTCTTTTAATCATCCAACCTCTCCTTGGCTCAGATACTAGTCCAAATAGATCAGAAAGCATGCATCTTTTCTTCCACCTCAAATAATGCCAATATTATTGCTAAGTAGTTGGCAGGTCCTGTCAGGAGACACCATAACCCTCCTAGGAGTTCAATTCCTGCACTGACACTTTCGTTAAGACTGAGCTCCTACAGGAAAACGCTCCCACATCAAGATAATTTTCACCCATCTGCTTCACTCTTACCAGTAGCAAGTCTGCAACTCCTGCATTTGGCAAAGGGATTTATTAAAGAGAAACCCAGACTCTGCATCAAATGGTCACATACCATTTTGAAATAATTCTATTGAAATAAAGGAATGAAACCAGAAAATTACCAGAATATCAGTAACTCTGAGTAGCTTCCTCGAGTCCCCTTTAAAAATTCCCATTTAAAAATTCTTTTTCTTGAGCCACCTCAAAAGCTTTATTTAAGTTCTGAGATTGGGTACAGCCAATTTATCCTTTGTATAGTGAGGTCTCTGAGATCCCTCATTTGTGTCCTGTCATCCTGATCATTATTATTCCAATTGGAATCTACACTAGAGAATTTTTGCTCTGCTGCAATTTCCCCTTGTCCGGGTGGGTGCTACCTCTCCCACTCTTTCATAGCTGCCCTCCTCACCATTCCCCTTTCCTCCCCCATAAAGAGGATATTTAGCATAGACATAAATTTGGACCAGGTTATACAACTAATTTCCCCTGGTCCAGTAAGTATTTCTCTCAAAGGGTATAGGGACTAACAGGTCTATGTTCCTTCACCATTTTTTATCTCAGGTGCCCCCAGAAATGGAAAATTCTGTGTATCATTTTCACACTGTTCCAACTCCTTCCTCAATTGCTGCTGGGTTGTCATGGGTAGAACAGTTGGCCCTGATTGCTCCTTCAACTCCCCAAAGGGAATGTGGGTTAGTTCCATTGGGCCTCAGGGTCCAACAGTCCCTGCTTCGGGGGAGAAGCATAAGGGCAGGGAAAGGCTCAATAAAGGATCCCAGGCTTTAGCTTCTAAAGATTTAGCCTCTGGCTCTGGGGTTTTGACCTTCACAGAATAAAGAGGGATCCCCCTTCCCTTCAACCAACACATGGCATAATCAGACTCCTCTTTGGAGAAGGGCTTCTTTTCATTCACATAAAGCACAAGGTCAGCACAAAGCCCATCCTCATCTGCCCTATATTTTGACCAGAATACACTGGGTGTCACAATACTTTTTTTTTGTCCAAATGTACATTTTCCTTTCCTTTGGTCCAATCACTGTTGGTCCAATGTACCAACATTCTCCCTATGGACTATCCAGGGGAATGTTCTCCCTTTTACCACAGCTGGGAATGTTCCTCCCTTTTACCACAGCCAGCTGACTGCCTCTACCCATTCTGAGTCTTGTTTGGGTTCCTTTGACTCAGAACCATCTTGCTTCATCCAACTCTGGCCCTTTCCCTCATGGGAGAAGGGAACCGCAGATTGGGACTCTGCACTTGCTTGCTCAAGGCCAGGCTCATCAGAATTCATCCCAAACACCAAGGTAATACTTAATAGTATTTTTCTTACCTTGGTCTGTACACAGAGTTGCCTAGTCATGATTTTCCCTTCCCCTTCTCTCTTTCCCAATCAGTGGATCCAAGCATCCAGTCTAGGGTCCTTCTGGCTGCCAGAGGTGGGCCCCCAATGGCGGAGTCTGAGACTTCTCAATCAGCAGGGTGCTGATTGTATGGGCTCAGACTCCCCAGGGGTCCTCCTCTG
This sequence comes from Myrmecophaga tridactyla, assembly GCA_004026745.1. Lineage (NCBI taxonomy): Eukaryota > Metazoa > Chordata > Mammalia > Pilosa > Myrmecophagidae > Myrmecophaga > Myrmecophaga tridactyla. The sequence goes on along the minus strand of PVIY010023734.1, from coordinate 16,842 downwards.
AAGCCTCAGATCCCAGACAAGCCTCCAAATTGTTAGAAAGAGGGCCATACCTGAAAGAGAATAAACACTCATCTGATTGTGGAGAAGAATTTATTCACGATATTGTAAGAATGGACACCCAACCAAAAAATGGTGGCTGTCACGCCAAGCAATAGAATGCCATAGATCTTATACCTAAACCTAGCACACAGGCCCCTCCCCTGTTTCTCCACTGTTTGGATACTACAGAGGTTACAGCCTATCTGGATAGTCTAATTCAAACTTCCCGTCAAAGGTTCCTCCTTTTGATTATGCTTTACATTTCAATGACCCTGGCCTTTAAGGATTTGGTGCCAATTCTAGGCTTGCATCAGAGGCTCTCCCCTTTCCCTGCCTGTGCTATCTTGTGTGAAAGCTAACTCTTATACAGAAGTCCCCCCACCCTATGTTTTCCAATTCTAGGCTTGCATCAGAAGCTCTCCCCTTTCCTTGCCTGTGCTATCTTGTGTGAAAGCTAACTCTTATACAGAAGTCCCCCCACCCTATGTTTTCTTCTAGGAGTTTTATGGTTTTAACTCTTATGTATGAGTCTACAACCTATTTAGAGTTCATTTTTGTATATGGTGTAAGGTAAAGATCTAACTTCACTGTTCTGCATGTGGATAACTAGTTTTCCCAGGTATCATTTGTTGAAGAGACTGTTCTTTCCCAATTAATGTATTTGGCGCCTTTGTCGAAAATCAATTGGCAGTGTGATTAGAATGCCCACCTTCCATGCAGGAAATGCGGGTTCGATTCCCGGACCATGCACCTCCTTCCCCAACCCCCAAAAAAATCAATTGGCCACAGAGATCAAAACACTGTTTTGATTACGACAGCTTTGTAGTAAGTCTTCAAATTGAGAAATGTGAGACCTCCAGATTTGTTTATCCTTTGCAATATTAATTTGGCTATTCAGAGCCCCTTGCAATTCCTTATGAGTTTCAGTTCAGCTTTTTCATTTCTGCAAAAAGACTGCTGGGATTTTGATAGGTAGTATTTAAATTTGTAGATAGCTTTGGGTAGTATTGACATTTTAATAATATTAAATCTTCCTATCCATGAATACAAGATGTCTTGCCATTTATTTAGATCTTCTTATTTAGATCTACAAAATAGAAATATTTTGTAGTTTTCAGTGTTCAGTCCTTCAACTCCTTAGTTAAATTTATTTCTAGGTATTTTATTCTTTTTTTGAGCTATTGTGAATGGGATTGTTTTTCAATTTCTTTTTCAGAATGTCTTTTGGTGATGTTTCTTACCATTTCTAAGTTGCCTTGTTCTTGATTCAGTGTTTGCTTGGTTGCTATAAACCTTTGACTATTTTCCAGAATTCCAAAAAAGTTGACTCTTAACAGTTTCTTCTTTTTTTTCAATGATTCTGTGGGTGGGTGGGATTTTGGAACTTCATACCCTGCCATTTTGCTGAAGTCTCTTTCATTGTTATTTTAAACAATTCAGATTCAGGATGGTTTGTTATGCAGCAATAAGTCTGAAGAAGATGTTGATAAGTGTCAAGTGCCACAGACTGAACCGAAGCCAGGGAAGGGGGTAAGGGAGTGCTAGGGCACAGAAGTAGCTGTGTGGGGAGGGGAGGGTACAATTCTAGGTCAAGCGGCCCCAGCACAGCCTCACTGAGGTGACCTCGAGCAATGACCTCCTAGAGGCAAGGAAGAGCCCAATGTAGATCTGGGTAAAGTGTTTGGCAGAGGGAACAGTGAACAAAGGCTGTGCTTGGCACGCTCAAGAAAAACAAGGGACCACTGTGGCCTGAGCAGAGTCAACAAGGTGGAATGTGGTAGGCTAAAACACAAGGCTAGAGAGGTTCTAGGGGGGTCGGAAGTAGATTATGGCCATTATGATGCCTATGGAAAGGACTTCAGGTTTTTGTTTGTTTGTTTGTTTTTTACATGGGCAGGCACCAGGAATCAAACCCGGGTCCTCTGGCATAGCAGGCAAGCATTCTTGCCTGCAGAGCCACCATGGCCCATCTAGGACTTTAGCTTTTCACTTGGAGTGAGAGGTAGGTTTTGAACAGAGGAGGTATATAATCTGACTCAGTTCTAACAAAGCCCTCTGGCTGTGAAGGCAGAGGCAAGGAGGCCCCTTTGAGAGACCACTGCAGTACTCCAGACCAATGAGGGTGTGACTGATTGGGTCCTGGGTGAGAAGTGTCTGACTTCTGACTGTGTTTCTTCTTCAAATTTCTTTCTTTTCTTTTTTTAATTGTGGTACACATCTATACAACATAAAGTTTGCCATTTTGATGATTTTTTTAAGCATACAATTCAGTGGCATTAATATATTTACAATGTTGTGCTACCATCACCATCATTTATTATCAAAATGTTTTCAGCTTCCCAAATGGAAATACTGTAGCTATGAGGCAATAATCCTCCATTCTCCCATCCCCCTAGCCCCTGGGAGCCTCAAATCTACTTTTTTTCTTTTTTTTGAAAAATCAAAAAAGAAAAGTCAGGTTTAATTTGAGGGAGAAAAATCAGAAATTGTTTGGAAAAATGATGGTGCAAACCAACGCCTAAAAAAGAGTTCTACATCTTGTGATTGCATTTTTTTTTTTTTTGGAAGGGTTGCAAAAAATAAAAATGCTATTTAGCTTAAGAACTTGCAAGTTATCTACAAATCATGAAAAATTCTTGGTTATTTCTTAATGTTAAAATTTACACACACTTCTCCTTTCCATATTGTTGACACTTAGAGAGGTGATAGTACAAAGTCTCCTATTTTCCACACAGGACAAATTCTTTATTTCAGCCAACTCTCAATCGGGGCAACTAGTACCACACCACTGCCTCAAACAAAAAGTATTGGAATATTCCATTTCATTGATTTATATATCTCTTCATATGTTTCTTCATCAATTTCTATAATACTCACAGTTTCTTCCACATCTCCCAATATCATATTTAAACATTGATCATAAGCATGTAATCGGCCTCAAAGCTCTCAGTCATTTTCTCACTTTCACGTCAAATCACTCATCCAGGTTGAGCCTGATGAGATCCATGGGCTCCTCTATGGTATTGGTAGTTTGTTGCTGGTCCACATTGTCTGTCAGCTTTCAAACCCTGCATCAAATTTACTTTCTGATCCTATGAATTTGCTTATTCTAGATATTTTGTATAAGTGAAATCATACACTATTTGTCCTTTTGTATCTGGCTGATTTCATTTGGTAAAATCTTTCATCAATTCTGTATCATTTCTCAGAACTTCATTCCTTTAGATTGCTGAATATTCTTCCATCGCATGGATTTTCCACATTTTGTTTATCCATTCATCTATTGATAGATGTCTGGGTCATTACTTCATTTGGACTATTGTGAATAAGGCTGCTATGAACATTAGGGTGTAAGTTTCTGCTTGAATTCGTGTTTTCAATTCTTTGGAGTATATATGTAAGAGTAGAATTGTTGTGTCATATGGTAATTTTATGTTCAATTTTTTGAGGAACTGCCAAACTATTTTCTGCAGCAGTCACACCACCTTATTCCCGCTAGCAATGCACAAGTTCTACATTTTCACTAGTATTTATTTTCTGTTTTATTTTTTCTTCCTTTTTAAATAACAGCCATCCTAATGGGTGTGAAGTGGTATCTTATGGTTTTTATTTGCATTTCCTTAATGTCTAATAAAGAAGGCTACTTTTTTCTTTAAAATTTTGAATTTGAAACAATTTCAAACTTAGAGAATAGTTGCAAAGATATTACAAAACCCATACAGAGAACCCCAATGTACTGAGATCTACCAATTTTAACATTTTGCCACATTTTCCATTTCTCTACTTCTATTTATTTTTCTGATTATTTGGGAGACCGTATAATCCGTGCTCCTTGAACACACAATTCTTCCATGTGTATTTCCTAAGAACAAGAGTATTCACTTATGTAACCACCTTAGGTACAGTTATCAACTTCAAGAAATTTAATGTTGATAGGAAACTTACAGTCTATATATCAATTTTTTTCTAATGTCTCAATAATGTTCTTTGGAGACTTTTCTCCTCCATTATTAGATCTCATCCAGGATCATATATTGCCTTTAATTGCCATTGTCTCTTTAGTTGTTCTCTCTCTCTCTCTCTCTCTCTCTCTCTCTCTCTCTCTCTCTCTCTCTCTCCCCATTCCCCCTTTCTTTCTTTTTTAATTGTAGAATTATATCAACCACTTCAAAGCATACCATTCAGTGGGATTAATCACCTTCACAAAATCACTCCCAAAAGAAATCCTATACCCACACTGCATTAACTCCCCATTCTCCTGCCCCATCCCCCCAAGATGACTACATTTTGAAAGAAGAATAGATTAGATTTGTAGGAAGGGTTGGAAGAGGTTGTGTGAGAGTCAAGTCCCAACAATATAGAGGATGGAGCTCCAAGTCCTGAAATGGAGAGGTCTGTAGGGGGCAGGTCTGTATAGCAAGTTCAAGAGTTGGCTTTGAACCTATAGCTCTGACAGCCTTATAGAAATCAACTGAAGATGCTAAGTAGGAAAGTTGGTAGACAAGGCTGGCATCCTGGTGTGAGTTGGTCCGAAGATACAAATTAGAGGGTGGCGGTAGCAAGCAAACTGGTTGAGAACTCAGTGAGGGGGAGTGATAGATACAGAAGGTATTCAAAGACAGTCTGGGGAGCTCCCCATAATTTAGAGGACAGCCAGTGAGGGAGGCAGGGGAAAACCCAGGCAAGGATGGTTTCCTGGAAACCACTTGGAAAAAATTGTATCAGATGCTCGATAGGTTGCATGAGATAAGAACTGAGAAAGGATCATTAGATTTAGCATCCTGGAGGTCAAAGGGGACTTGACCAGGGAAGGGCTGGTGGGATGGTGTGGGTGGGGCCTGCCATCAAGCTGTACCCAGGGGACTTGGCCCTGTATCATCCTCTTGTTGAAGGTGATGCGTGACTTCTGCCACCAGCTTCTCAAGTCACTTAGCTGACCGGAGCCTTAGTTTCCTCATTTGTAAAATGGGAGTATTCAGGAACCCTCCTGCACAGGGCTGATACATATATTAAATGTGGGAGCTGTGCTGTACAAAGGCTGATGGTCATGACCCCCAGTGGATCAGAGCCTAGGCTCTGTGGTAAGATATAAATGAGTTGACAGGACCTAGGATGCACAGGTGCATTCAAGGATGGTGCTCCAGCCTCAGCTTGGATGCCTGCTACCCTGGGAGACCCTGGAACTTAACAATGAGCCTGGTAAAAGGGGAGAAGGAACCACATCATGACTGCTGTGGAATGGGGGCTCGAAATAGAAATGGAATGGATTTAAGGGAAAAATAAAACACATTCTGAGGCTTTGGACTGCATTCACATCCACATCAAAGATAAAAGGTAAACTGAGTTTATAACATTCAATACCATATGCAGTCAGCTAAATTCAGATCATGGGAAACTCAAAAGGACAAACAACTGAGTTTCTTCAAGAAAAAAAAAGAGGGGGATAAAGAAGGAATCAATGGATTAAAACAGATGTAAAAGAAGTTCAGTAGAGCTTTTTGAATCCTGATTCCAATACATAAACTGTAAAAAATAAAAATTTTCCCAGTAGAACCACTGGGAAAACGTGAACACTGATTGGACATTTGAAGTTAAGGAATTATGGTTAAGATTTTCAAGAATCCTAATGGGTTACGTTAAAAAACAGAAAGAGCATGTGCTCTTTCTTTTAGAAATACGCAATAAAATATTTTCCGGTGAAATCATATGATGCCTGGGATTTGCTTCAAAATCATCTTGCGGTGGAGGAAAGGGTGGGGTACAAATGAAGCAGACAGGCTATGAGTTGGTATGGGTAGAAGCTGTGTATCAGGGACAAGGAGGTTCTACGATCTCTCTACTTGTGTTCGAAATTTCCCATAATAAAAACGTTCTTAAAAAGTAGGTGCAGATACGCATAATGAGGTCATGCTCTTGCCCAGTGCTGTTTCTGTAAAAGTATATCTGTGAGCTTGTGAATCCCCAAACCTTCCTGGTAGGGAGATGACCTCGATTTGCCCATTTTACTGGGGAGGATATGGAGACACAGAGATGCCAAGGAACTTAAGTGAGTTGTGCAGCTAAGGAAAGCAGTGTTGGGATTGGAGCCCAGGAGTCTGGCTCCCACTACACTCTTTCTAGAGTCTCTGCACTTATAGAAAGTTCTGGAAGATTATATATCTGGGAGGTGGGGCGATTGGAAATTTAATAAAACTTACCATAATAGCTTTGTCATCTTGCCTATTTGCCTTTTCTGATTTTTCTACAATGAACACACATTATTTGCGTAATGAAGAAATTTTTAAGATGAAAAGAGTACAGTACTCACCCAGCCAGCAGTCTGTGGTGAGTCGTAACCAACGTGGACTGGAGGGGGGGGTTGGGGGGGCATTTGGCTGCGACAGGATGCGGGGGAGTGCTGAGCCGGCCACGTGGGCGCGTGACCCGCCTGGCGGGGTCCCCTCGGCTCTGCGCCGGCCCTCCCAGCCGACTACGATCTCTCAGTCCCCACCCCTGTTCCTTTCAAGGAAAAGCAGCTGCCTGAGATCTAAGCCTTCCCCCCAACCCCACCCAGCGGCGCCCGGGGCCCTCCACCGGCAAAATTCAGAGCGAGGCCCACGCTGGGCACTTGGGCCACCCCCAGGATGCGCCTGTGGCACCGCTGGCCCTAATAACGCGGTCTCCTTTTGGGAAACTGCACCTCCGTGGGGAATGGGCACTTTTGGGAAACTGCACCTCCGTGGGGAATGGGCAAAACGATACCTACCTTGTCGAAGAGGTGTCTTTACAATCATGGTCGCATCTGATCCCTTCTCATCCCCAGATGGAGTGGGACTCACTGTCCCCTGACACTTGCACTCAGTGCTTCCACCCTTCCCTCCCCCATCGGTCACTCCCAAGGCCATGACTGCTGCCCCCCTCCTCTCTCAAGAACCCCTCGGCCTAGGAATTCCCTCCTAGGGGATTCTAGCACCCAGTTCCCCAACCAGAGGCCTCCCCTGACTCCTCTCTGGCTTCCTCCTCCCTGGCCCCAGGTCACAGGGGCCTCCACCCCTGCTTCTCCTTCTCTGGTTTAAGCCACCACCTGGCCAGGTCATCACTGCATTCCATGATCTCTGTCCCCTCACTCCACACTCCCTCCTCCCACCTCTCTCCTCTTGAACTTCTCCCTCCCAACTCTATTCCCCTACTCTGCTGCATGAAACCATATTGCCCCTAGGATAGTTCCCAAGGTTAAGGAGGCTTCTGAGGACCCTTCTGCCCTAAGCAGACCTCACCCTCTTCTCAGGCTCCCCACCACTACCCCTGAGCCCTCCTCATTCTGGCAACCCCTCGTCTCCTCCCACACAGAAGGTTGGCTCTCACCCCTGGGTACCCTCTGTATACCTTGCCTTCCCTCCAAGTGATTTGTGGGGCTGCTCACCCTTTTCTCCTGGGAGTCTGTGAGCTCCCGCAGCCCAGTCTGGGCCCCCCTGATTGTTCCCCAGCCTAGGCCAGGCCCTCTTGAGTGCTCCCCGAGCATGGGTCGGGATCTTCTGTGTGCTCCCACAGTCTGCCACTCTGACTTCTCCTAGATCTGGGCTGACAAGTGTTTGGAAGTCTGTCCCTTGTTGGAACTAAGGACCCTGTGAGCAGTGGTGCCCGGCACACAGAAGGCATGAATAGACATTTTCTGTTGGATTTTTCTGTCCCCATTATTCCCCATCCTCCTTTCTGCTGGCTGGGATGACAAGATGAAAGCTGGATGTCAAGCAACTATTTTTTAACATATAGGTGTTTCTTCATACTATTTTATTATACTTAAGGTTTATTGTACGGTAGAGATTTTATATCTTGGTGACGAGGGTGAAATTCTTGGCTGATCTTCATCTTGAAGCTCCTGGGTAGGGCTTGTAGCCAGCTGCTGGGCTCTTTCTCATTCCTGCTACTTTGGGTACAGTTCCAATTCTTTCCTGGACTGTTCTTTCTCACAAGGTTTTGTTAATGTACTTTTTCCATTATTTATTCATTCAATAGCTATTTATTTAGGATCTGCTGCGTGCCAGGCACTGCTCTAAATACTGAGATACAGCAGAAAATTTTACAGCCCCAAGTCCTTGCTCTTGCCCTTGCCCGTTCTGGTGGAGGAGACAGACAATCAACAAGCAAGAGAAATGTTAAGCCACTGCTGTGTTACAAACCACCCAACGCAGTGGATTAAACAAGAAATGTGTTTTGGCTCTCCCACTTGTTGGTTGTCTGGGGCAGGTGTGCCCATCAGGGCCAGCCTGGTGGGTCTCAGCTGGGCTCATGTTCTGATCAGCCAGAGAGGCTGGTCTCATATGGCCTCAGCTGGGATAACTTGGCCATCCTCCAGCAGGTAGCCTAGGTGAGTTCTCATGGTGCAAATAAGTTCCAAGAGAGGAAGAGAGGGAGAATGGTTTGAGGCCACAGCCAGCTCCTAAAACTGCAGAAGACAAAGAATATTCACATTCTGAGGAGTGTAAATCCTTTTTGTTTGTCTTTTAACTTCATTTCCAGTATATGTATTTTTTCCATGCATGTCTTCATTTTATTACTCATGTAACTATACACTGGATAAAGGGGGTATCAGTTATAAGATCTTACAATCACACAGTCACATTGTAAAAGCTATATAATTTATACAATCATTATTAAAGATCAAGTCTACTGGGTTACAGTTCAACAATCTCAAATATTTCCTTCTGGCTATTCTGACACACTAGAAACTGAAAAGAAATATCTATATAATGATTCAGTAGTCATACTCATTTGTTAAATCCTAACTTCTCAACTGCACCTCCTCCCCCTCATTTGATCATTCTCTCAATCTTCAGAGATATCTGGTCAATGACCATTCTAACTTCCGCATACTGAAAAGGGGTGTTGAAGTTATGGGGTAGAGGAATGAGACCAGTTGATGTTCTTGGAGAGACTGGTACCTCTGAATTTCAGGGCTTATCTGGCATAGGAACAGTCTGGAGGTTTCAGATTTCTGAAAAACTAAACTTAATAAGTAAAACTTTTATAGAATCGTAGATAGAGCCCTGGGTATTCTTTAGGGTTTTCAGGAATACAGTTGGTTGGGGCTTGGCAACCAGTATATATATATATATATTTTATTAATTTTTAATTTTTTAAAAAAATACCAAAAAAACACCAAACGCAAACATTCGTAATTTTTGATCATTCTGTTCTACATATCTAATCAGTAATTCACAATATCATCACATAGTTGCATATTCATCATCGTGATCATTTCTTGGAACATTTGCATCAATTCTGAAAAAAGAAATGAAAAGAAAACAGAAAAAAAATCATACATACCATACCCCCACCCCTCCCCCCTCACCGATCACCAGCATTTCACTGTAAATTTATTTTAACATTTGTTCCCCCTATTATTCATCTTCATTCCATATGTTTTACTCGTCTGTCGATAAAGTAGATAAAAGGAGCATCAGACACAAGGTTTTCACAATCACACAGTCACACCATGAAAGCCACATCATTATACAATCATCTTTAAAACATGGCTGCTGGAACACAGCTCCACATTTCAGGCAGTTCCCTCCAGCCTCTCCACTACATCTTGACTAACTAGGTGATATCTATTTAATGCATAAGAATAACCTCCAGGATAACCTCTCGACTCTGTTTGGAATCTCTCAGCCATTGACACTTATTTTGTCTCATTTCACTCTTCCCCCTTTTGGTTGAGAAGGTTTTCTCAATCCCCTGTTGCTGTCTCAGCTCATTCTAGGGGTTTTCTCAATCCCTTGATGCTGAGTCTCAGCTCATTCTAGGATTTCTGTCCCACATTGCCAGGAAGGTCCACACCCTGGGAGTCATGTCCCACATAGACGGGGGAGGGTGGTGAGTTTGCTTGTTGTGTTGGCTGGAGAGAGTCCACATCTGAACAACAAAAGAGGCTCTCTTGGGGGTGACTCTTAGGCCTAATTTTAAGCAGGCTTGACCTATACTTTGTGGGGTTAAATTTCATATGAACAAACCCCAAGACTGGGGGCTCAGCCTATAGCTTTGGTTGTCCACACTGCTTGTGAGTATCAAGAATTCAACTTGGGGAGGTTGAATTTTCCCCCATTCTCACCATTCCCCGAAGTGGGCTTTGCAAATACTTTTCCACTCACTGATCAAATCACTCTGGAATTCATCAGGGCATCATTCTGGACAAACCAACAAAATCTCATGTCATATCCCAAGGTTCCATGTACTTATGTTGTTCAACCACCTATCTACATAAGTTATATTAGGAGATGCACTAGTCAAAATATAAATTTTGTACCAAATAAACATTTTTTGCTGTAGTCTCACTCATAAGGTAAAATTTAAAGATATTAATTACCATCTATTTTCAGCACCCTGCAAGATTGACATTCGTTTGTTCTTCCTCATGCAAAAACATTTTTAAAATTTGAACATTTAGTCACTATCATTATACACTCTAGGCATTCCTAGGTTACACCATCTCAATCTTTATCATCTATTTTTCTTTGTGATTTCATTTATGCCCTCAGCCCTCCTCCCTCTATCATTCTCACATTCAGATTCATTCAGTGTTTAACATAACTGTATTACAGTCAGGTAGCATTGTGCTGTCCATTTCTGAGTTTTTGTATTCAGTCCTGTTGCACAATCTGTATCCCTTCAGTTCCAATGACCCAATATCTTACCCTATTTCTATCTCCTTATGGTCTCTGTTACCAATGAAATTCTCCAAGTTTATTCACTAATGTCAGTTCATATCAGTGAGACCATACAGTATTTGTCCTTTTGTTTCTGGCTAATCTCACTCAGCATAATGTCCTTAAGGTCCATCCATGTTGTTACATACTTCATCACTTTATTCTTTTTTACAGCTGCATAATATTCCATCATATGTATATACCACAGTTTGTCTAGCCACTTGTCTGTTGATGGACATTTTGGCTGTTTCCATCTCTTTGCAATTGTAAATAATGCTGCTATAAACATTGGTGTGCAAATGTCCGTTTGTGTCTTTGCCCTCCTGTCCTCTGAGTAGATACCTAGCAATGGTATTGTCGGGTCATATGGCAATTTTATGTTTAGCTTTTTGAGGAATCGCCCAACTGCCTTCCACAGCAGGCAACCAGTATATTTTAATACACAGAAAGTTAAAACTTTTAGAAAACCAAAGTTCTTTCTTGTTTCTTTTGCTTAGTCTCTCCCTACCCAAGGATAGAAACATAACCTCCAGTATTTTCTTTTAATCCTTTCATGGTTTCTCATTTAGCCTGTACACCTATAATCCATCTGGAATGAATTACGTTGAAGGTTTGGGGTGGAGAGTCTAACATTAGCCCATTATTCCATTGGACCCCACTTTGAAGAAAACCTGCTGTCCCCTCTGATTGAGCTTCAGGGTTAACTGTTACATTAAGCTGTCACATGTCCTCTTCTCAAAGCATGGCCTATGAAGTGACTCACTGGGCTTGCGTCTGTCCTGGAAACCTGCCTGCTCGCTCGGTCGGCACCCAGCCCAGCTGTGGTCACCCACCCCCTGCCGAGTCTCCCCACGGCTGCTCTGGTCACCCCCGTCTGCCAGTTGGGGAGTGGAAGGAAATTTGGTGTGGACACTGCTCGCTCAGCAGCCCAGGTTTGCCGAGACAGCAGGGCACCGGGACTGGAAAATCCACATGTGGTTTTTGAGTTGGAGGAAACCGAGGAAATTGTTCTGCCAGTTGTACGGTTGTCTAGACGTTGTCTGGGAGACCCCAGGCCCCCATTGGCTCTGGAACCACCCATCCTTGTGGACCCGAGCAGGCTGACCCCCTAATTACATCAAAACGCTGGAGCTGTGGGGAAGGGGTCTCCACAGTCGGGGCCCCCAACTAGGCCCACTGGGATCCTGCCCCCTTGGTCCTAGGGGTGAGGCCTTAGGCTCTGCTTCTTATGCCATTGTGCTATCCAGGCTTGGACAGCCAGGCTGGGAGAAAGCTGCTGCAGGTGGGCCTGCTCAGGTGGTCCCTGAACCCATAGTTCAGGGTTAGGCCTGAGCTGCTACCTCCGATGATGGGGAAGCGTTGGGTCTGGTGTGTGTCAGAGTGTATCCTCACAGATCCATACCTCCCAGGCTCCCAGGCTCTGAAATTCCAGGTCCAGAATTTCCCTGAGGCTCAGTCATCCCCTGTGTTTGTCCTGCAGCTAGAACTCAGGGGTCTGATTGACTGGTGAAAGAACCTGGAGGAGTCCTTCGGCACTAGAAAAGCTGCTGCCTGCCCACCCACCTCTGTCTACTGGCCCCAGGCCCTTGTGTTACAGCCAAAGGGAGCAGGGACCATGTGGAATAGACATTCAGCCCAGCCTCGAGGTGCTGGCTTGGACTCTCTCTCCATCACTTAGTGCTTGTGACCTGGACAAGACACTTTGTCCCCCTGGGCCTCAGTTTTCCCACTTGCTCATAAAGCATGAATTCAGTGCCCACTCTGTGCCAGGACCCGGGACTAGAGATGGGTAAGGCCAGTCTCGAGGAGTTGGGAGTTGCTGTGTGTGGGTTGCCCTGGTCAACTTCCTGCCCACATTGGGCTGACATCTGCAAAACTGATGTCTGTGATTCCTGGATCTCCAGCCTTGATCAGGCACCTTGATAACATCGCATAAATACTTGCTGAAAGAACCAGTGGGCCCTGGACAGTGGGGAGCATACCACAACACTGGGGCTCAGAAGTGAGGGGGCTGGTTCAGTGGGATAAGGCAGAGGAGGTTGGGGGACAGAGGGAGCGATGTCCTGCCTGCCTGCCCCAGAGGCTGTGGCATGGACCAGATGGGACATCGGGAGAGGCCGTTTCCTGCCGAAACTGTTGCTGCAGGCACTAGCAACGGTTGGAGGTGCAGGAAGCTGAGGTGTGGGTGTTCCTGTGTGCAGAGTTCATGCAAGAGGCTTCTGGCTGGAACTTTCAGACTAGACCAGTCCCTGAGGGGCCCAGGGCATGGCTCCTCTCTGCGCAGGGTTGGGGGTGGAGGGTGCAAGAAAAACGGCTTCAGGGAGAGGCCTCCCGGCTGGGAGCTCCTACGTTTGCCCCCCTCCTCAAGGCAGCACCTCATTCCCCGGATGTAGAGGATGAGTCAGTGGCTCAGGAATGCTGTGGACGGAACCACCAAGTGTGAGGGTGGGGAGAAAGCTGAGTAGTCACCCATGTTTGTCAGGTGGGGACCCTGAGGCTCAAGAGAGAAAGAGATTGGCCAAGGTCCTTGATGTCTGGATGACACCTGCCACCAGAACAGGCACCGACTCCAGCCTCGCTGGCGTGTGTGATGTCCAAGCGAGCAGAGCAGACCCTTCCCATCAGGGAGAGTGCCCTCACCCCCACCCCCACGGCCATCGGGGCCCCTCCTCTTGCAGAAGGAGGAGAAACAGGAGACCCAGCAAGGTCCCAGCCCCACTGCCGACCTACGTTGGGTGGGTGGGCAGGTATCTGGGGGAGAAACCTGAAATGCTTCCTTTTCCCCAGAGCAGCTCTGTCCCCATCCCCTTTCCTGGCCCTTAGAGACATCCCTGGCTAATATGGGGCTTTCTTCTCTCTTGCAGGGAGGAGGTCAGTTTAAGGCATGACAAAATCAACTAAATCAAAGCCTCGATTTTTCACCTAGTGCCCAGTATCTCTCCTGCCCACCTCTGAGGATTGACCCCAGGCCTGGACTGGGAAGGGTGTGGGCTTTGTTCTTCTAGCTCCTGATCTACCCCCAACCCCCAAGTGAGAGACTCTGGCTCCCCTAGTATGGGATGAGGAAGGCGCAGGCTGAAAGGGCAAAGCATTCTTTCCTGGAGATGACCCCAGCCCCACAGGACAGCTTTGCCTCTGGTCCTGCCCCCTCCCTGACCACTGGATCTTCTCCGATGCATGGCTCAGCCCCTCCCCATGCTGTTCGCCCCCACGGCCTTCCACAGTAGCACCTTCCTGCTCCCCAGCTCTTTCTCCTCGGGATCCCTCACTCTGCTAGGCAGCCCTTCTGTAAACACTTCTTTCTAGTTAACCCTTAACCTATGGAGGATTTATCCCTCACCCCCATCCTGCCACAGCCCTGCCAGAAGGGAGAGTGCAACTTCCCCCCTCCTCTCCTGGCCTCATGCCCCAGCCCACCAGCCTCTGCCCTCCAGGAGCCTGGCTCCTGGCAGCCTGTGGGTGGGTCCATGAGCTTCCTGGAGCTTGGCAGATACCTGCCAGGGTGAGATATCCCCTTCTGTCTCCCAGTCAAACCCAGTCCTTGTGGTTCCCTTAGGTGAACCGTTGCTGGAAGGAGGGGATGTACCTCAGTCCCCACCTCTTACCCATTAGAAAGCTGGGAGTGGGTAGGGATGGATGTCCAGTGATCATTGGGTCACCCCCTAATAAGCCGCACAGGATCAAGCTCTCTCCCAAACATGCAGACACTGGTCACCCAAGGTTTTCAGCTTGGGGACACCAGTCGAAATTACAAGACTTGGGAAGAGTCCCATTCCACAGGTGGTCGGTCACTTTTGCACCTTGTCATTTCTCAAGTGGACACTTGGTGGATGGCCTGCCTGCACCCTTATTCTGGGAACCAAACCAACTCCACCTCCTTGGTTATGGGGGAGCAGTCACCCACAACTCCCATCCAGAATGAGCCCAATGGTGTGTCCCCTAGAACTGGCAGTGGGAGGCAGACTGTGCATAAGCTTCCTCTCCCTTGCTAGGCCAGCCAGTATGAACAGGGGTGTAGAGAAAGCCAAGAATGCACAGGGACTCCTCCCACAGCTGGGAGGAGCAGAGGCTGCTCTGGGGACGAGGACTTTGTGTCCAAACAGCTGCCCAGCTGCCCCAATGCCAGCGACTCAGGGGCTGTCCTTGGAGTTCTGCCACTCACATCCCAATCCATCACCCCAAACATGTCTGAAAACCCCTTTGGGCTTTTCCTCCTCCTTAGCAGCTCTGCTCCCAGGCTCTCCCCCTGCCTGGGCTACTCCCCCACCCACTGAAGCCCACTCATGTTCAGGGCACAGTGCAGACTTGCCTTCCTGGTTGGAAGGGTCCCTGAATTCCAAAGCTGGGTGGGATTTCCTATGCTTGGTTCTCTAGTCCCAGCCCAGACCCTGCTTCCCTTCAAGCTCCAATTCTTGTCTAAACTGGGGTTCCTCCTCCAGGAAGCCTTCCAGGCCTATAAGTGCCCTATCTGCCTCCAACTTCCTGTAAGGCCTCAGGCCAGCAGATCCCCAGGGCCTAGCAGGGCTCCCAGCACCTCCTAGGTGCTATTTCAACACTTGCCTCAAATATTCCACAGGCCTTTGTTTGAATGACCCCAACTTCGAAGCGGATGCACCCAGGGCATCTCCCAGGAGCACTCAGGGTAGACACAGATGCTGTACAATGTCAGGGTGCCCTGGGCCCTGGAGGGGTGAGCCAAAATCCTGGGCCACGACCCAGGGCACCCTCACAGGCCCTGCCGCTGCTTCCCTGCCCCAAGCCTAGGTCTGAAGGACTTCCTTGGTGTAAGATTTAGAGATAAGAGGGGCTCCCAGCTCCACCCACCCAAGGGAAGAAATACCCAGACATCTCCTGGAGACCAGTCACCAACTCTCTTCCTGCCTACCTCTCGGACAGAGGGCCTCCAACTCCCTGCCCCTCCCCCAAAGCCAGCTTTCCATGAAGGCTTTCCTCATGTTCCTGCTGGTGACTCACAGGGACTGAGAAAAAGGCCCTTTCTGTTTCTTTTTCTTTTTTTCGATGTCTTCTATTTTCCCTGGCAGAGGATGCCAGGCCCAAATCTGATCTATGTGTGAAGCCAGCAGAACCCGGGACATTCAGAGGGGAGAACATTTTACAGGCCCTTACCGGGCCTTGGGGCCTCCCAACGTGACATGTTCAACTGAGGGTAAGCGAGCAAACAGCTGGACAAACTTTTTCAGAAGGCTGAATCTACTTGGAGGCTTGCAGGAAGACACATGGATAGGAGCTGGCTTCCTCCTCGCACTGCTGGGTCCAGATGGGGAGCACATGGTCAGGAAGTGGCCAGTACAGGGACACAGGGGGTGACCATCTGGGGTCTCTGATGGGACATGACAGGCACCCTGAGAGTATGCCAAACCCTTTCCAGGGCCACCGTCAGCGACTCTGGTCCTCAGAGCTAACTACATGGGCATGGCAGCTACCCATCAGTGACCAGCAGGCTCCATCTGGGCTTCTGCCTCAATCCTACAATAAAATTTGACGTATATCTCCTTCCCCTTTAGAAAGCTAGTTTCCAAAATCTGGAATTGAGCCTCACCACTGGTCTGACCCTGCCAGGGTCAAGCACAAGGCCTCAGGAAGGCTTGTTGGATGACTGAATGAAGGTCCGATGCCAAGGGGCGCTCCGAGGTGGGGAAGGCCCAGAGGCCGTAGCTGGGTCCTCCTGAGTGGGACTCCGGGTCACCTCAGAGGGCTCGGCTACGCGTCCCGCCTTCTGATCCCAGTTTGGGGGCGGTGCCGGAACGGTAGCAGCAGGGGCGTGGGGCCCTTGGGATCTGGTCCCAGTGACTCCAGACCCTGCCTCTCTGATACTCTGCCTTAGGCGCGGTCCGCGCCTTGGGAGCCGCCAAACGAGCAGCACCCGCTGCCCCCACCGAGCTCGCCTGGCTCCTCCTCCTCTTCCCCACCTCCCCGCCCCCGGCTCCGGAAGCCTCGGCGCTCCGGCCCCGGCGGTGGATCACGCTTCGGAGTGGGCGGTCCGCCCAGGGAGAGGAGCGCGCCACGCGGGACCCAGAGCGCTCAGAAGTCGCCAGCGCCTCGCGTCCGGGAGCCCCCCCAACCATCCCGCGTCCGGAAAACCCCCGTCCTTCCCAGC
>PVIY010023733.1:0-38995 GCA_004026745.1 Myrmecophaga tridactyla | reverse complement strand
GATTTTCCCCTCAGATTGTTCATTACTAGTGTATAGAAGCACTACAGATTTTTGAGTGTTGATCTTGTAACCTGCCACTTTGCTGTACTCATTTATTAGCTCTAGTCGTTTTGTTGTGGATTTTGGGGGGTTTTCAACATATAGCATCATATTATCTGCAAAAAAAAAAAAGTGAGAGTTTTACTTCTTCCTTTCCAATTTTGATGCCTTGTATTTCCTTTTTTTTTTTTTTTTTTGTCAATTGCTCTGGCTAGAACGTGCAACAAATGCTGACTAATAATGGTGATAGTGAACACCCTCATCTTGTTCCTGTTCTTGGGAAAGTTTTCAGTTTTTCCCCATTGAGGATGATTTTAGCTGTGGGTTTTTCGTATATTCCCTTTTTTACATTGAGTAAATTTCCTTCTCTTCTTATCCTTTGAAGTGTTTTCAACAAGAAGGGATGTTGAATTTTGTCAAATGCATTTTGTGCATCAATCGAGATGATCATGTGGTTTTTCTGCTTTGATTTGTTGATATGGTGTATTGTACTAATTGACTTTCTTATGTTGAACCATCCTTGCATACCTGGGATGAATCTTACTTGGTCACAGTGTATAATTCTTTTAATGTGGTGCTGGAATCAATTTGTAAGAATTTTATTGAGGATTTTTGCACCTATATTCATTAGAGAGATTGGCCTGTAGTCTTCTTTTCTTGCAATATCTTTGTCTGGCTTTGGTATGAAGGTGATGTTGGCTTCATAGAATGAGTTAGGTAGCCTTCTCTCCTCTTCAATTTTTGGAAGAGTTTCAGCAGGATTGGTACTAATTCTTTCTTGAATGTTTGGTAGAATTCACATGTGAAACCATCTGGTCCTGGACTTTTCTTTTTTGGGAGCTTCTTAATGAACAATTCAATTTCTTTACTTGTGATTGGTTTGTTGAGGTCATCTGTTTCTTCTCAAGTTAATGTTGGTTGTTCATGTCTTTCTAGAAAGTTGTTCATTTCACCTATATTGTCTAGTTTATTAGCATAAAGTTGTTCATAATATCCTCTCATTACCTCCTTTATTTCTGCGGGGTCAGGGGTTATGTCTCTTCCATTTTTTATTTTATTTATTTGCATCCTCTCTTCTTCTTCTTTTTGTCAACCTCGCTAAGGGTCTATCAATCTTATTGATTTTCTCATCGAACCAACTTCTGGTTTTGATGATTTTCTTGATTGTTTTCATGTTCTCAATTTCATTTATTTCTGCTCTATTTTTCATTATTTCTTTCCTTTAGTTTGCTTTGGGGTTAGTTTGTTGTTCTTTCTCTAATTCTTCCAAGTGAACAGTTAATTCCTCGATTTTTGCTCTTTCTTCTTTTTTGATATAGGCATTTAGGGCAATAAATTTCCCTTTAGCACTGCCTTTGCTGCATCCCATAAATTTTGATATGTTGTGTTTTCATTTTCATTTGCCTCAAGATATTTACTGATTTCTCTTGTAATTTTTTCTTAACCCAAAGTTGTTTAAGAGTGTGTTGTTTGAGCCTCCATATATTTGTGAGTTTTCTGGCCCTCTATTATTGATTCCCAATTTCATTCCTTTATGAAATAAGAAAGTGTTTTGTGTGATTTCAATCTATTTAAACTTATTGAGACTTGCCTTGTAATCTAGCGTATGGTCTATCCTTGAGTATGATCCAGGAGCACTTAAGAAAAAGGTGTATCCTGCTGTTGTGGGGGTAATGTTCTGTAAATGTCTGTGAAGTCTAGTTCATTTATTATATTATTCAGGTTCTCTATTTCTTTATTGATTCTTTGTCTAGGTGTTCTGTCCATTGATGAGAGTGGGGAATTTAAGTCTCCAACTATTATGGTAGATGTGTCTATTTCTCTTTTCTGTGTTTGCCTCAGGTATTTTGGAGCACTCTGGCTTGGTGCATTGTTTATGATTGTTCTGTCTTCTTGTTGAATTGTTCCTTTTATTGATACATAGTATCCTTCTTTGTCTCTTTTAATATTTTACATTTGTAGTCTAATTTGTGGATATTACTATAGCTACTCCTGCTCTTTTCTGATTGTTGTTTGTATGAAATATCGTTTCCCAACTTTTCACTTTCAACCTATGTTTATTCTTGGGTCTAAGATGTGTCTCCTGTAGACACCATATAAATGGGTCCTGTTTTTCAATCCATTCTGCCAGTCTATGTCTTTTGATTGGAGAGTTTAATCCATTAACATTTATTGTTATTACTGTAAGGGCAGTACTTTCTTCTATCATTTTGTCTTTTGGATTTTATATGCCATATCTAATTGTTCTTCTTTTAACATTTACTGATGGTCTTCATTTCTACACTCTTCTCCACACCTCTCTCTCCTCTCTTTTCCTATCTCTCTCTAGTGCTTCCTTTAGTATTTCTTGCAGAGCCGGTCTGTTAGTCACAAATATTCTCAGTGCTTTTTTTCTCTGAAAATGTTTTAATTTCCCCTTCATTTTTTGAAGGACTTTAATTTCCCCCTCATTTTTTGAAGGACAGTTTTGTTGGATATAGAATTCTTGGTTGGCAATTTTTCTCTTTTAGTATCTTAAATATATCATCCCACTGTCTTCTCGCCTCCATGGTTTCTGTTGAGAAATCTATACATAGTCTTATTGGGCTTCCCTCGTATGTGATGGATTGTTTTTCTCTTGCTGCTTTCAAAATTCTTTCTCTTTGACATCTGACATTCTGATTAGTCTGATTAGTGTCTTGGAGTATGTCCATTTGGATCTATTCTGTTTGGGGTATGCTGCATTTCTTGGATCTGTAATTTTAAATCTTTCATAAGAGTTGGGAAATTTTCAATGATAATTTCCTCCATTAGTTTTTCTCCTCCTTTTCCCTTCTCTTCTCCTTCTGGGACACCCACAACATGTATATTCATGCGCTTTATGTTGTCATTCAATTCCCTGAGTCCCTGCTCATATTTTTTTTTCATTCTTTTCCCTATATTTTCTTTTTCTTGTTGGATTTCAGACGTCCATCCTTCAGTTTACTAATCCTATCTTCTGTCTTGATCTAACATTGTAGGCTTCCATACTTTTTTTCATCTCTTCTACTGTGCCTTTCATTCCCATAAGTTCTGTGATTTGTTTTTTCAGACTTTTGATTTCTTCTTTTTATTCATTCCTTGCCTTCTTTATATCCTCCCTCAATTCATTGATTTGATTTTGATGAGGTTTTCCATGTCTGTTTGAACATTCTGAGTTGATTGTTTCAACTCCTGTATCTTATTTGAATTGTTGGTTTGTTCCCTTGACTGGGCTATATCTTCAATTTTCCTAGTATGATTCATTATTTTTTGCTGGTGTCTAGGCATTTAATATCCTTAATTATGTTTATTCTGGAGATTGTTTTCACTTTTTTTAACCTAGGATTTTCTTACTGGATGACTTTGTTGTCTATCTGTTCTTTGACATTCAGTTCAGCTTATTCTAGACCTCTAGCTTAGGTTTTGTTTGACAGATCACAGTTTTTAAGATCTTGTTTTCCTGTTTCTGCTCTGCCTGTATGGTGCCTTCCCCCAACCCTTAGGAGGGTCTACTTAGGTATTATAGACCCCAGTCAGATATTCCCAGGCCAAACTGGCCTCCTCTCAGGAGGAAAGAATTACCTGCATCAGCTTTCCCTAAGGGTGAGACCCAGCAGATTGAAAGACTTTCCTATGAAGCCTCTGGACTCTGTTTTTCCTATCATGTCCAGTATGTGGTGCTTGTGTACCTGCGGGTCCCACCAGCATTAGGTGATATGGTATCTTTAACTTCAGCAGACTCTCCTTGCTGGGGGCATGGTTGAGACAGAGGAGAGGTTGTTGGCTGGCTTCAATCATTTCAGTTTTCCAGACCCTGGAGTCTGAATTCCTTGAGGGAGGGAATCCACCTGAGCTGTACCACCCCTCTCCCAGGGAAGGCACAGGCTCCAGACAAACTCACAAAGAAGCTTAATTCTGCCCATGCCTGGGGCATTTAGAGCCCGAGAAGCCCTAAGCTATATCCAAAGAGTAGTCAAGCTATAGAAACACAGCCACAAAAAAGAAAAGAAAAAATCCTTTTCAGAGCATGATGCCCATTCCTCAGGTTTGCCAATCAACAGCTTAAGTCAGTACATTGCTCTGTGTATCTCCTGGTCCTATTTGCCCCCTCCTTTCCTTCAGGGCCCAGACCCTTTCAAGTGTTTTGTGCTGTCCGATGAAAAAAACCTCTATTTTTTTTTCTCTTTTTCCATCAGCTCTGCCTCCTCTGCACCTGAGCAAAACCCAGCACCCTCACCTTTTACTCAAGGTTCAGCTGAGAGCTGGGGACCCATTTTTTGTAGTCAGAATTTGTTAATTAATTCCACTATTGGAGCTTGGTTGCACTCAGCCCTTGTTGCTAGTCCCTTTCCTTTCCCCTCTGAGAAACAGCCTGTGGGGGAGGGGTGCTGCCTCCGGGGCTTGGGGAATTCACGGTTCTGGGTGGGCTCACAGCCAGTCTGGCTCATCCAGAATGGGGTACACTGTGTGCCCAGTCATTGACGTGGCCCCAGGAGCTGTTTTGTACTGTTTCTGGTTATTTAGTAGTTGTTCTGGAGGCTGAACTAAAATGCGCACATTGCTAAGCTGCCATGTTGGCCCGGAAGTCCAGCCATGGCTTTTAGTATTTCTTGTAGGGCTGGTCTCTTGTTGAGAAATTCTGTCAGGATTTGTTTGTCTGTGAAAATTTCAATTTCTCCCAGCAGTTGTTCTGTACTGTTCCTGGCTATTTAGTAGCTGCTCAGGAGGACGAACTAAATCTCACTTCTCACTAAGCTGCCATCTTGGCTCTAAACCCCAAAATGGCCTCTTGACCCCTCAAAACAATTCTCCAATCTTTCAGAGGGACTCAATCTTATGTATGTTAATTATCTTATAGAACTATTAAAACTCCAGTAGTTAGGCCATTCATGTAATGTGCATTGGGCATTTTTCCATTTTATTTTAAAATAAAATAAAATACTTTTTTGGATGGACCCATCGGATAGGTATGGATTGACCTATCAAAATATTGGTAAGGAAGAAACATGTTTTGAAGCAGCAGGTCCAGGTCATTTTGTATATAGAATTTTGTTATGTTCAATAAATCTGGCTGGAGTTAAAAAAAAAAAATCATGTGGATGTTCTGGCCATCCTACAATCCCACAGGTGTAAGCCTTATTGAAAGAATGAGTGGTTTGTTAAAGAAATAGCTAAAAGATGTTGTGGTAGTTAGGTTCAGGTGTCAACTTGGCCAGGTGAACGTGCCTACTTCTGTTGCTGTGGACATGAGCCAATGGTACATGAACCTCATCTGTTGTTCAATACATCTGCAGTTGGCTAAGAGGTGTGCCTGCTGTAATGAATGAATGATGTTTGATTTAATTGGGTGGTGCTTAAATGAGAGAGCTCAACGTAGCACAGTCCAAGCAGCTCAGTATACCTCATCTCGGCACTTGCAGCTCAGTCCAGACCTTTGGAGATGTAGAATGGAATCACCCCGGGGAAAGCTGTTGGAACCCAGAGGCCTGGAGAGAAGGCCAGCAGAGATTGCCTTGTGCCTTCCCCCATAAGAAAGAACCTCAGTCGAACATTAGCTGCCTTTCCTCTGAAGAATTAACAAAATAAATCCCCTTTTATTAAAAGCCAATCCATCTCTGGTGTGTTGCATTCTAGCAGCTATCAAACTAGAACAGATGGCAAGAGGTTCTTGCAGCAGTGGACCAAAAAACTATCAGACCTTAATTCCCTTGAATGCAATATCTATGCTTCAGCCCCAGCTCCTATCGAAATGGTAACGGCAGGACTGATACAGACTCTGAGAACACAAATTAAAGTGCCACCTGCTTTACTGCCTAAAAGGGGGAAAATAATTTGTTTCTGCCTATGTCTCAGACCAAACAAATGGGGGGAAATGAGGTCCCTTAGCCTTAGTTCTGGTTTATGCAACCATGCTGGTTGGGAATCTGAAACCCATGGGGAATAGGAGGCACCCAAAATATTGTAATATCACCAATCCAGGGCTCCTATTTTCATGGGACCCTTATGTATAACTATGTGGACCTTTTTTACGCCTTGATCAATGATTGATATCACAGCGGAGGACTCAAAATTCGCAAGGGGAAAATATCTGGTATTTTAAAACCTCTCTTTAATGTTCTTCTACCTGGTACCTTGTTGTTAACCTTTGGAATTCTAGCACATATATTGTTCTCCATAAACATTTTTCTTTACACCCATAGCATCCCAGCAAATGCCTTCCTAAATGAGCTTCAGTGGTAACTCATTCCCACAATCCAACGCAATGTTGGGTTTACATGGACTTGCCATGTGTAGGCATCAGCCTTCCTTAGACGGTGTCCCTAGTGAATTGTACTGCATGGAATACCTTGCTGGCCTGGTAGAATTCAGCACATTGAAAAATCTGAAAAACAATCTTCTTATTTACAAGACATTGCACGTGGGGACAGCCTTATGTCCTGTTACCTTATGTAATTCTTTACCCCATACTCCTAAATCAGAAACTGGTTTAACTCCCTTTCTTGGCCATGGTGATATTTCTTTGTGGGGTTGTTTTCTTGTGTGTGGACTCCTACTATACTGCTGTCTCTTATACTGTAGTGGAATATGAATGCATTATCTGTTCTATGATCAATGTAGTCTGCTGCGTGGGGGTGGATTGTAGGAATCCCAGAGCTCAGGATTCCCTTCCAAACTGAGAGCAGGTCATTTCACTAACTGCCTAAATGACTGGGACAGACTTTAAAGGTCAACAAATCTCCTGGTGGTGGTAGTAGTGGAAGAATGTATAGATGAATCATAAAACGTTGAAACTCCCCTCTCTTGATCACTGCTGTTAACAAACCCCTGCATCAGGAAAACCTGCTTAAAGTCCGTTCTCACACCCTTGTCCTAAACTCTTATAACCCCTTGTACTCTCCCCACGCCCTCTGCGAAGGACTAACCATTTTCCATGGTCGGGTGCCGCTAAGGAAGATCCTCTCTTCTTAAGTCCTAATAAAAATCCATGTCCTATTCTCTGCCTAGTATGTTCTCTGGTCTCTGGGCTGCTCCAACCCAAGTCCTCCCATAAACTTATTGAACAGCTGTCAAAACGAAGTTCTAGATTAGAAATAAATACCCAAACCCTTTTACAAGTATGTATGACTGAGCAGACTGGAACTCGTATATATAAGAGAAAGAAGAGAAGAGGAAGCAACACACATTGAATACAGTCCACCTAGTCTGAGAAAATTAGAAAAGTTTAGTCCCTCACACTTAGGGGCTTGCGGGTTGTGCTGGAAGAAGCTCAAGAGAAAACGTCTGAGGTTTTTTTTTTGGACTGAATCACATCTGCCTCTGGTGCTTATTAAATTGTAAGGCCTTGGGCGGATCTGTACTCCTGGGTATCGATTTCCTCATTCGTAATCACCCCTCGGCATTTTCTAAAAGGATTATGAAATACGCTTCTAATGCTTGGCTTGGCAAACGCCACGCACTCAGGGTTGATTTTTACTCCCCGAATGACACTCGCAGCTTTCACATACATGATCTGAAAGATAGTAAGCATCAGAAGCAACAAATTAGGCCGCCGTTCTGGAGTTCAGCTGCAGGAAGCCAGGATTTCCGGCTCAGGACTACACTCCTCTCCGGAAACCGGACGTGGGCGTCTTAAGGCGTAGACCGAGAGCTGGAAGGTGGGCCAATAGGAAGAGGGATTTCCGCCGGGCGCAGACCCCGGACCGGAAGCGGTGGGCGGAGCGCCCGGACGACCGCCGCCGCCGCACGGGCGCGCCACGGGGGGAACTACAAGTCCCAGAAGCCCGCGGGGCAGGCCGAGGGGAGGGCGTCGGGGCCAGTACCGGACAGGCCTTGCTAGGCAATACCCAGGTAAATGCCGGCACCGCGTTGAAGGGAAGAGTCACTCGTGGTCCTGCGCCTCGTCCTTGTCTAGATTTGAATTAGTCACCCCTCCCCCCAACCCATCCCAGACTGACAAAAACGACTCCCCCAACCCGGTGTACTTCGGGGTTGCCGGGCCGCCGAACCCCAGTCCCCCAACCCCTGTCAGTGCCGCCACGACGGGTCTGGGGCGGTGCCCGACGCCTGTGGACGCGGGGGCTGGGCTAGAAAGGGGAGCCTTTCTCTTGGGTCGAGGGTACAGGAAGGGTTCTGGTTCGTCTCTGCCCCCGTCGCATTGGCTCTGGGCAATTCCTGGCTGAGGCTCGAGGAAGGGGTGGTCGGGGGAAGGGGCCTCCTTCCCGGCCGCTCTGCTAGTTGGTGACCTCGCCCCCCCTCGCCCTCCGTCGGTTGCTGTTCGGCCGTCCTTAGGCCTCGGCCCCGCTCAGACCTGCGTCCGTGGTCTTCCCTAATCCGACCACCTGCCCAAAGGGTGGCGGGAGGATGCACTCTCGAGGCTAAGTAACTTGCCCGAGGTCCCAGGACATGAGGTTCGGATGCACAGCGCACTTCCTGAGGGGCAGGCTCTTGGGCCCGGGACGTCCGGTCCGGCCTCCTTTGGCCCCGAGCTGATCGGTGCGCCAGCTGTCGGGGACCCCGCGGGCCGATTGGGCCATCGCCCCCGCACGCTCATTCCCCCTGGCAGCTTTCCCCCATCCCTCCCCTGCTGGGCGGCGACAGCTGGTGGGACCTCCCGTGACTCCGGGGCGGGGCCGAAGGGTGGGCGCGGACCGGCCCGTCGACCCCGCCGGGATGGGGGGTGTGGCTGCTCCGCCAGGGTCCTCCGGGTGGGAGCGCGGCTCCGCGACCGCCGGTGGCCGGACTGGCCCGGTCCTACTGGAGATGTTCTTCCTCCGGGTGAGTAGTTTTTCTGCCTCTGCGGGAGGACTTCGCGGCCTTGGTCACGCCCCGGGGAGGAGGAGGAAGGATCCGGGCCACCTGGGTCCGTGGGGCCTGGTTAGGGCAGGGCAAAGGGGGACCTGGCCAGCCGCTCCGGGCCTCCTCCCTCTGGGGCATGTTGATCCGCGGCTGCGCTCCATGTTCCAGTTTCATGCAGGCTCCTGGGAAAGCTGGTGCTGCTGCTGCCTGATTCCAGCCGACAGACCGTGGGACCAGGGTCAGCGCTGGCGGCTGGAGATGGCGGACTCGACATCTGTGCACCAGACCAGGTTCGAGGCGGCCGTGAAGGTGATCCAGAGTTTGCCGAAAAATGGTATGTGCCCTGGCCCTCGCCGAAGAAGCCTACAGAGGCCGGAGGCCCCAGGCCCCACTTTCTAAACCTCGCCCCTTCAACCCTCTTTCTGATTCGAGTCTTGCTTATTTAATCCACTTTTTCCCTGCGTTTAAAAGAAATGTCATTGAAGGGGAGATGTCGAATGTGAATTAATTCCCTGCTCGTCTTTCAAGCCAGTGACAAGGGTACTGTCTGGGTTTTAAGCAGTCTTCTATTGTCTACGATAAACGGTCTTGTCACTTGGTGACTGCGCATTTGGGTATGCCCCCCCCAAAAAATATGTGAGTATGGTGCCGCATACTCATCAGCTACAATTTAAGCCTTTTGAAACTTTTGCATTGAGGGGAGACTTAAAGGAAAGAAAACAAACAAACAAAAACTACTGTGTTCATTAGTGAACCCATTTCCTTTAATTTAGTAAATATATACATTAACTGGTTTTTTTCTGGCTGTTTTCCTAGTGTTCTCTTTTTTTATACTCCTATTGGGCCTTCTTTTCAGCTTGGAAAAAGTCATTTGACTTGTCCTCTTGTATTTAATGTGTCAAATATATGGCTGCTTTGAAGATTTTTTCTTTTATCTTTGGTTTTCAGCAACTTGATTATTGCAAACCAGTTGTGGTTTTCTTATTTAAACTGTTTGGGGATTGCAACCAGGGTTGGGAAATTTTCAGCCATTATTCACTTTTTTTTTTTTTTTCCTGCTCTATTATAGTAGAGAGGCTTGGGTAGGGAGACTTTTAGTTTTTACTTCAAATATTTCTGCATTATTTGAATTATTTTTCACAGTAGACTTTTTTTTTTTTTCTTTTTGCGTGGCCAGGTCCTGGGAATTGAACCCTGGTCTCCAGCATGGCAGGCAAGAATTCTGCCACTGGGTCACCATCACACCGCCCTGACATGTATTTTAAAGATGCTTTTATGAACTGCCAAGAGTTGTACCAGAGTTGCAAAACTAACTGAATACAATATGAATGCATTCATACAGCATTTAATACCATGTCCTTTCTTTCCCTTACTCATCATTTGGCTAAGTAATCCATATTTATTCAACATGGTTTGTTCAATAAATATTCACTAAGTACAGATTCAAAATGTTTTGAAAACAGATATACACAAAATAATATTCCTCTTGTAACTTCAAAACCACTTTCACTTTAACAAAGTAGCCACCATAGCATTGGAAGAGAACATATAGAGGATTGAAAAATAAGACAGAATGAACAAAAAGAAAATAAATAACGTAGGAGTTTATTTAGGTATTGAATTTTAAAATGCCTGATTAAGAGGGTTCATAGAAAGTCATGATTCCAAGAGTTTTTTTGTGAATAGTAATATAATACATTAACCTTTTTTCCCAAACCACACATTTAAAAGTTTTTTTGGAAATTGGAAAAGCTAGACTTTGTATCTCTAGTCTATTATCTTTGTTGGCATTATATACCCCTTATGAAAATACCTAAATGTGGTTTGTATTTACATTGCAAGGTTAATAACCTGCCAAATGGCCAGTTTGGGGCAACATTCCTTATACTATTCTCATTCAGATATTGTTCCAGCAACTGATTTAGTATCAGCTGAAGCAGAAATGTTAATAAGTTATTAACTATTTTTAAAATTATATATTTTTAATTGTGTGGTCTGCCCAGAACTATTTTACAACCATAAGAGTTTGTCATTTTTTTGTTCCTTGTTGTTGTTTAATCCTTATTTAAGACCTAATAAATCCTGTAATCTGTGGTATCTATGTTTGGTATGCTTTTGGCCTTTGGATATTTAAATTCTTAGATAATATCTTAAGTACATAGAGATATAAAACATATCACATGTGAGTCCTTTGATGATGGGAGCATATTTTATCCAGTGCCTTATAGGTAGGATATATTAAATAAACATTCTTAGTTTTTTGTTTTAATAACTTGTACATATCATGTACTTAAGCCAATACATTTTTTTCTATTTAAAAATATTTTTATTGACAAATCTTTCCACATTTATAGTCCATACATGGTGTACAATCAATGTCAATAAACTTTTTTTTAATGTCAGTAAGCTTTTAAACTTTGTTTCACTCACTGAAGGCATGATGTCTTGATATTTTAAATTTAGATTTGTTATTCCAATAGCCATTTTAAACTTTAGTTTCTCTAGTTTTCCTTCTGCTATAGAAGAGGGACTATATCATTTAAACAGAATATCTAATAGATATTCCTAAATGTGCATATATTATGTAGATATTACTGTGATTTGGGGATTAATCGTTCACTCTTGGCTGAACCTGAAATACTAGCTCTCAGCTCAAGTGTGTTGTAATTCCCATAATATATATCAGCAACTAGTTGTTGATTACTGCATATAATCTGTTTATTAGGCAGTCTACAAAGTTTTTAAAATACCCTTATGGAGTTTTAATTTTTATAATCATTTCTGTTATAAAAGTAATAGACACTTATGTTAAAATTTTAACAACAAAGATAAACAAAAAGAAAAACTAATAATCTGTAGACCATCCGGATATATTGTCCTATAACATTTTTTTTTTTTTTTAGCATGGGCAGGCACTGGAAATTGAACTGGAGTCTCAGGCATGGCAGTCCTATAACATTTTGATGTATACTCTTATAGCCTACTTTTTCTTTACGTAAATACTTATTTTCCAAAAATGCATCATACCTTATATATTGTTTTTAAACTTTTTCCCCCTTTATAATAGATCATGAAAATGGTTTCATGCCATTATTTGTAGTGTTCTACAATATAATGTCAAGGGCTGTAAAAATGAGTCTCTGTGTATCACAATTATTTGTTTATTATATAACATTTACAGTCCAACTTTTTACCTTATCAAGTGTATTGTAATTTGTAGCACTCAACAATTTTAAATTTTAAATATAAAAGAGTTATAGATATGCTAGAAACATATGAAGACTGATTTTCAAAGAAATTGATATGTCCAAAATTATAGAACTAGGAAATGAGATCTATTTTTTTATATTAGATTAATTCTTTTTCTACCATGTTACATATTTATTGGCTTTAGGTAAAGTTACTTATCCCATGAGAAATTGAGATTTGACTAAGAGGAGATGAATTTCTTCTTTCTGTTACAATTTTATTAACCATAGTATTCATTTAACTTTTTCATTTATGCTAGCAAGTTTTGGTTTGTCTTAAGCTTTGAAATACAAATGCTCTATTTTCGTTGCATAATACAATTATCCTATATATTAATATATTTGTTTTTAAATGACCTTTGCCAGTTACTTTGGTTAAGCTTAAAGCCTATTTGTTCATATACTCTATTTCTTGAACTGTGTGTAACATAATTATTAATGTTTAAAATCTTGTAGAGCTTTCAAAGTCAAAGGAGCAAGGCAACCAACAGCCATAAATTTTGTTTCTGTAAGATAGAAATAAATTGTACTAATTAGTGAAATATAAAATCACTGTTAACGTACCTAAGCTAATTTATAACATTAGATCTGTATTTAATGTGTGTTTCCAATAGGCTCATTCCAGCCAACAAATGAAATGATGCTCAAGTTCTATAGCTTCTATAAACAGGCAACTGAAGGACCATGTAAAATATCAAGACCTGGATTCTGGGATCCTATTGGAAGATATAAATGGTAATTTTATGTAGAGAACTATGAAAGAATGTTTATTTTAGTGACTAAACATCATACGGTTATTATTTATGTGGTTGTTTGTTATTCTGTATATTAAGTGTTCTGTGTACTGGATATGGTTTTATCTGCCAGGTGCTCTTAACACAATTTCACACAAATAGGAAAATCTTGGGGAAGAGATGACAGCAATAAGAAGATAAGAAACATTTTCAGTTAATTTTTTTTTTTTTTTTTTTAATGGGTAGGCACTGGGAACCAAACCCGGGTCTCCGGCATGGCAGGTGAGAACGCTGCCACTGAGCTACTATTGCCCACCTAGTTGGTTTGTTTTTGTTTTTGTTTGAATGTCAAGAACAACCTGCAAACTAAATTAAACAAACAACTCTCCTGTCTCTTTCATCTGCCAAGAAAAATAATAACTTTTCCTTGTCAGGTGATATTGTGTGCTTTGAGCTTTTAAGGTAAATTAGGAGCATGCTCACTTAGTCTGCTGAGCTATTTATCTAAGCCCTCACTCCTGACTCACTGTATCTGAATAGAAAAATTAATTGACTTTTCATATGCTGAAAAGAATGATAAAATATCGAGAGATATCTCTGCCAATTTTTCAATTTGACATTCTTATATACTACTGAAGAGTGTTCAGATGTCTAACAGCCTAAATTGGAAGTGCCATCATCTTGTATGAAGATTTCTTAGTACCGTATTTTCTTGTAAGATCATTATGAATAGTCTTTAGAATAATAGGCTAAATGAGATAGCAGTTGTGTGTTATTTAATCTGTTTTGTTTTAAGAAAATTTATTTACTTAAATTTTTATTTGCTTTGCCTTTTTCCCCCAAATTGACGTTTGATGGGATTAAACTGTTCTGGAAAAAAAAGTGTGAAAAGAGAGATTTTCATGTTAGGCAAAAAATACAGAGGACTAGTCTAGTCTCATTATCTTTTGTTTTGAAGAAACCATTTTCACTTGTATACCATTGTCCGTAGCAGCACTATTTACAATAGCCAAAAGGTGGGAACAATCCTAGTGCCCATCAATAGATGAATGGATAAACAATATGCAGCATATATAATGGAATATTACTCAACTCTAAAAAGTAATGCAGTTCTAACATAGGTTATCTGGTTGAACCTTGAAAACATTATGCTTAGTGAAATAAGCCAGACACTAATGGGCAAATCTTGTATGATTCCACTTATATGAGATATCTAGTATAAACAAATTTATAGAGACAGGAAATAGAGTAGAAGTTACCAGGAGCCAGGGCTTGGGGAGAAGGGGGAGTTACTGCTTAATGAGTGCAGAGTTTCTGTTTGAGGTTTTGGTAATTGATGGTGGTGATGGTAGCACAAGATTATGAATGTGATCAGCATCGCTGAATTGTACACTGGAAATGGTTAAAATGGGAAATTTTTTGTGTTATATATGTATGTTGTTATAAAAATTAAGAAAAATTGATTTTTATTTCTAGTGTAGGCTTTTATTTAAATTAATAGAAATTTTTTTATTTTTTTGGCATGGGCCGGCATCGGGAATCGAACCTGGATCTCTGGCATGACAGGCAAGAACTCTGCCTGCTGAGCCACTGTAGTCTGCACAAATTAATGGAAACTTTTAACTGAAAGTTCTCTTCATTTAAGAATGACTGCCACAGCTCAGATAGTCTGTAGTTTCTGTATGTCTATAGTCTCTGAATCTATTAATAAATAGATGGGTTATATACTTACTAATTTTAAATACTATTTTTTAAATTTACCAGTTTATTTGGTTTGATATTTTCTCTAGAATGTTGCATTTAAAGAGAAAAAGAACATGGTTTTAGGTAGAGCCTGCTTTAAATGAATTACTCTGTAGTGTCAACTATAAATTATCTTCTAAGCAGTTAAAAATCAGTTGTCATTATTTGGATATTTTCATTTCTAGGGATGCTTGGAGTTCATTGGGTGACATGACCAAAGAGGAAGCCATGATTGCCTATGTTGAAGAAATGAAAAAGGTAGGAAAAGTAATTCACAGTAAAATTCTTATTATTCGTGTCTGTTATACCAATAACACAATCACAAACAAGCCTTTCAGAAACTGGTAAAGAAAGATGATCTAAATCCTCTTTGGCTTATTAACTATTCCTTTTTTTTTTTTCTTTACCGTAAACATCATTGTAGTTTTGGGGACACAATTCTATAATGTAAAGATGAATTGACACATTAAATAAAATTTACCCATTTTTATTTTCCAATTTTATTAATTAATGATGTAGCCACAGTTTAAAATGGGACTGGGATGAAATAATGTATATTCTACTATTTTTTCCAAAGATATTTAAACTGTACTGCTGCCTTTTAGCTGTCTTCAAAACTTCCTCTGTGTCTGTAGATTTCTATACCTACTTCTCTAATTGAAAGACTATATTAACTGTTTTCATCAGGTTTTAAAAATTTCATTTCATGTTATATATATAGCAGATATAATTATAGTAGACTTTAGAGGTAAATATTAAGTATTAAGATTTCTATAGATCAAAATTTGATTTCTTATTTTCAGAATTTAGCTTATGAACATTGGTGAATAAAATTGCACGTTTCTAAATGAACATTTATGAGAATACCTATCCCAAAAATTTGTTTACTGAATTTGGAACTTTTTCTAATTGCATTCACTGAAGCTGTCATTAAATTATGTTCTTAAATTTACTTTACAAATCACCAAGCAGTTAGTTGCTTTTTAGTATTATTCTTTATAGGATAAGTCTCGTTCTGTGCCTTTGTATTCATGGATTTAAGGAACCCTCTTAATTCATATTTTATAATGGATAATGTTTTACCAGAAATTGCTTTTCATGGTTTGTAAATTGTCCAGTAAAATGTCACTTAAAAAGTTACTGTAATCAAAGATTCTGTTAAGAGTGGGATAGAAAAATCAAAGGTGATAGTGGAGTTACACAGAGAAGGTAGGGTTTAACAAAAGAATGTGATTGTGATTGCTGAATCATTAAATTGATATTTCTTTTAGTCTCCAGTATCTTAGAGCAGCCAGAAGTAAACCCAAAATTGTGGAATTAGAACCCATACCAAACTCTGAAATCTATTCTTTAGTTAATTGTTGTGCTGTGCTTTGAAATTCATTGCTTCTTTGTATATATGTTATTTGTCACAAAAAAAGAAAAAAAAAGTTGATTGTGATGATAAAAACATGTTAATAATACCTTCTATATTCTGGAGCAGCTAGGAGGAAAACTCTGAGAGACCGTATGGTAGCCCATGACAAACTCTGGGATCTGTCCTGTAACTACTTGTTGAAACGGGCTTTGAAAACTTCTGCTTTCTTTTTACTTTGCCTTGACTATATGTTATATATTATACAATTAAAAAAAGTTTAAAAAGTTATTTTAAAATAATTTAATAGAGTTTTAGCTTTGACTTAGAGTGACTTGTATGGTTTGGGGTGAAAAAAAAAATTCATGCTTCTTTAAATGAAGTTGATTTTGATTCACAATCAGAGAAGAATGCAAAATTCTATTTTCAGTATGGATTTGGGAGGCTAGCGTAAAGAGATTTCTGTAGTATTCAGCCAGTACTTGAACAATTTGCATTATGTCTGTTGAATTTAAAGTGAGACCAGTATACTCAACGCTGGCTGCATATTTAGAATCACTAGAGGATTTTGTAAAAACAAACAAACAAATAAAAACATACCTCAGGATGACCTCAGACAGATTATTTCAGGCTTTCTGAGAGGATGGAATAATCACTGTACTAGAGGGAGGATTAGAAAAGGGTCTCCTAAAGGATAGAACCTGACAGATACCACAGCTCAGGGTCTGGCCCTTAGCTCTACAGAGGTTTCCTCTAGGAACTCATAGTTGATTTGTTTTTTTATGGTTTAACTCATGGTGACCATATTTAGGAGATTTAAGAAGAAACCACAATGCCAGTTTTTTGCCTACAGTGAATAATGTACTTTTCTAGTGATCAGCATACTCCAGATTGATACCTAGGACACTCTTTAAAATGTCCAAGTGCTGGGGAAACTGAATTTGTGATCTCCAAGATGTCTTTTAAACAGAGAGTAGAGCACAGAATTTGGATGTCTTTGAGAGAGGCTTTCATCTTGGACCAAAAAAAAAATGCCTGAGGAATTTCGTCCTTGCTTTACAGCAGGGTTTATCTGTACCCTTCCAGCATTTAAAAAAAATTTTTATTTGGAAGGTTCAGAACACATTTATTTATACATAGCATATATACTGATGATCAAGACAGCTGCTAAAATGGAACACACTTGTAAACAAATATCTTAAGTTGAGTTTATAGGTGATTGACTCCACTGTGCAAGATGTGCAGCTGATTCCTTCCTTCTGAATAAATTTTTGTGGGAACCAAAATAGATCCCATTTTAGCAATAAAATGTCTTAAAGCATATCAATACATTTAAAAAAAAAAGAAGACTTAAAATGGGCCAAATTACAATTACATATATACAAATTGAACAAAAATTAATTGGTTTCATAAAAAAACTAATGAAAAAATATCTCAGGCCTATTTATAAGAGAAAAAAATGTTTGACTCGTTGCTTGAAATGAGGGGATTTAAGTATTTTGGTGCAAGTTTTATCCTCTAACACAGCATATTGATTTCTGGTTCTACCAAAACAAAACTGAGGCAAAACCATCCTATCCCACTCTACCGAATGCTTTGACACAACTTAAAGTTTTATATGTGTTAGTTTGATCCATTGTATTTTTTACTATTCATCTTTTATTGGACATTGCTTCACATTAGAATATATAGGATCTCCCAAGGATCTTACTTCTCAAGGAGCAGCCTAGGCAGTGGCAATTACAGCCAGGAATGCAGAGTGTGCCCACACTGGCGTTCTCAGTGGTATCAGTGTACTTTTTATCATTCAGTAATATGTCTCTCACCCTGGAAAAGTGCTGGATAAACACAGAAACATTATTTTGCTTTGGATGCTCCTTTTCTTGGTCTTGCTGTGTCTTAAGTATACTGACAACTGAAACTTTACACTCTTGATGAACTATAGTACTCTGTTTATGTTCATTTTCTGCCAGTACATCCTCCATTTAGTTAGTTGTTCTGACATTTCAAATCCACAGTTCACTCTCTAACGTTACAGGATGTAAGAAATCCAAACAGTAAACCAAGTAACTCTACTTAACAATTTGAGAACGACATTGCTTTTATAAGTTTTAATTGAGAGGTAACTGAAAGAGATCTGGTTTGGAGGAAGATCAAAGGAAGGATTGAATGGGGGTCAGGATGGGATAAGTGATTAGCCTACCAGATTCTGCTAAATCGGATCTTCATGTTGTTGCAGTGTGCTGACTTAGGTTTGAATTATATCTTTGCCACTTATTAGCTGTGACTTCGGTCATGTCAGAGTAAACATTACCCTAAGGCTTCAATTTTTTGGTTTAAATCTTATTCTCAGAAATACCATTGTAAACCAAATACATTTCAAATCAAATGTTTAAAATTAGCTATAAAAATGCTCCCAACAAAAAATGGCTCCAGTATTATACCAACAAGGATTTCTTTTAGGAAAAAATTTTTATGATTTTTATGATTAAAGCATTTCTTTCACTCCTATCAACTGATAGGAGCAGCAAATAGATAATTTATTAGCTGTAAACATTATATTGTAATCACTAAAACCAGTTATTAACGTAGTTCAATCTGAATAACCTCTTTCGACTTGCCCCTGCCCCCCCGTGGTGCTTGTGTTGATTGATATATTTGAGTTCAAAATCATATCAGCGTGGGCAGCATGACTGTGGCTCAGTGGCAGAATTCTCTCCTGCCATGCTGGAGACCCAGGTTCGATTCCCAGTGCCTGCCCATGCAAAAAAGAAAAAAAAATCATATCAGGGTTGCTGATTACCCCAGACTGCATGATATGTTCTGTTTCTGGTTTAGAAACAAAAGCATGTTTGACCAGAAATTTTAGAGATCTAAACTGGATTGCCAATTATAAACCTATGTTCTAGGTCCCGGAAATATTCTAGGTCCCAGAAATAAAACCATGACCTATACAGAAGGCCCTTCTTCATGGAGCTTACATTCTGTTGTGGCAGGGAGAATGACTAAAGAACTGGGGTTGCTGTTTAGAAAGTGTGTTCAGAGTAGGTCTCTCCGTGTTTAAGAGGCAATGTGGAGTAGTGGCCAGAATATGGAAATACGAAGTATGACTCGAGAACTGAGCTCAGAGACCTAGGCTGAAATTAGCTGTGTGACCTTGGTTAAGTCATTTTTCTTGCCTTTAGTTTCTTCAGTAGATTTATAGGGAAATTCCATTCTTAAACATGCTCAGTTATACACTTTTTGATGAGTCCCTTCCTCCTTCTGAAAAGATCTTTTAAAAATCATTCTACTTAGTTTTAAAGATATGAATAACCACTTTAAAACTGCTTCTGTCAGCTGAAAACATCTGCGAGAAGGATGTAGGGGTCGGGTTATCTAAAAAATAAAAAAAAAAATTAAAGTGTTCATTTTCACAATAAAAGTGGTATCTGCAAATGTAAAAAAAAAGAGACATTAAAAGAAGTTTAAAATGCAAATTAAATGAGTCTTCTGCTTTCCCTTCATTTTCATTACTTGGTGATCATTTTAATTGTGTTTTATAGATTCTTTCAGAAAATTCTTTTGCATATGCAAACATATTTATGTATATATGAAAATGTACATGCATATAAATGAGTGTATATGTATGCACACATATACCTAATAGGGTATATTAAAAAAGAAGAATATATATAAAGATATATAAAAAAGAAGAAATCCACTAATGGCATCATATTGAGCAGACTTTGTGACAACTAGCTTTTTTCCTGTAAAAAAAAATCGTAGTTATTTTTCCACTTAACATATGTAGAACTAACTTATTCTTTTTAGTATTTTGTGCCTTTTTTAAAAAACACTACCTTAGTGATAAAGAACAGAGATAATAATTTGACTCTACCCTCTTATTTTTATGTTTTATTTAATATCAATGCTCCTTTTATTTATGTATACAATGCATAATTTATAGATGATTCTGTAAAATTTTACATGAAGCTTGTGTAAAATAATCTTCAAAATGAGACCACTTTTAGTTCTTTAATGTACTTGAAAATTTTCTAGGAGACTATATACATTCAGTGTATAATTATTATAGATACTTTAGAGAGTCTCATAAATAATCTTTAGGTCTTAATAACTATTGTAAATTGAAAATATTAGGTTATTTGATACTAGTGTGGATCAGATTAATAGTTTGGGATTTCACAAAATTTTTCTATTTTGATTGCAGATTCTTGAGACTATGCCAATGACTGAGAAAGTTGAAGAATTGCTACATGTCATAGGTCCGTTTTATGAAATTGTAGAGGACAAAAAGAGTGGCAAGAGCGCTGATTTAACCTCAGGTTGGATTGTTTTACCTATTTTTATCTGGTAACTGATAATGTTATGCATTAATATTTATATAATTTTTTTTTTTTACTTTCACATGCCAGTCCGACTGGAAAAAATCTCTAAATATTTGGAAGGTAGGAATAATAAAGTCCATGTAAAATTTTTCTCTTTATCAGTTTACATGCCAAAAGAATTCTGCACAAATATATGAAACTTATATGTTTCATATGTTTGTCATGCAAGTTTTCATCTCAAAACAAGCTCATTTTATGTAGCATCAAAATATTATAACCCTTAAGTGCTCAGTTATTTAAACATGGCAGGTGGTTCACTTAACATATACAAAATTGTGACAAAATTCAGAATTTTTTTTGGTGGGTTACATTTTCTGGTTTGCTTTTGAAATTATATTAGCTGAAATGATCTTCAAGTTTCATATTTTTAATGATTTAGTTATAGAGTGGCAACCTAAACAAGACATTGATGAATTTAGTTAGCTTGTTTTTTTTTTTAGAATTTTGCTTTCATACTAGTAACGAATTGAATGAACTTATGTTTTGCTTACTGCAGGGGTTGAGTAATATGGAGGATTTGCTGGTATTATTGTAAACATTTATGCTTTGCATTTTTTTAGAAAACAGAGTAAAATGAGCCCACAACAAGTCATTTAAGTGAAAATTGTATAAGCTTTAAAAGCCAGCCTGGCACTATGTTGTGGGTTTGGTTTTTTATCCCCCCTATCATCCCCACTACAACACATCTTTTAATAATTGTTAGAAATTGCAACATTTCAGAACATACGTTTTCTGTTCTGTAATAAGTTTCTATCTGCTATAATAACAAAACCAGGCACAAAGAAGTAGTTACTGTTTCCTGGGAGTACCTCCGTACCATACCATTCTATAGGTGATTTCTTAGATTTCAAATATTAACAAATGGTCTTCCTTGTAATTCAGGTTTACCCCAGAAAAAAATATTAGATGTTTTCTCTGTGTGAAGTACATTATTAGATAAGGAAGAGGAAGAAGTCTGGACCTCTTTTAGTAGTGTTTAACCTACTGGCCAGATACAGATGTTTAAATAACTTATTATAAAATAAAGAATGAATAATAGTAGTAAATAAAGCTTTAGGTCCACAACCACTTGGCTATGATTTAAAAATACAAAAAAGCATTTGACAGCTGATCAAATAGTATCTAAGTTAGTTTTTAATACTTAGAATTTAAGAACTTTGCTATCCAAATATGTAGATATTTTCCTTATTGCCTTAATTTTAAATTGGCTTATGTAAGTTACTGTGCAAACATAGGCTTTACAATGATTATATGGATACTTATTTAAATATGCCTATGGGTAAGCTAGGATATCCATTGTTGGTGGTTCTAAGTATATTGTTTGTTTTATTAAATAAAAAATATGTGGAAAAAAAAAAACCAAACGTTTTTTATAGTTCACTTGGCGGCAAAACCTTCCTGATATGAGCTAAGTTAGAAACAAATCCTGACCTGTAATGACATGAGGATATTTTAAGTCTCACGTGTTTTACTGCAGAAACACATTTTTAGTGGGAGCCATTGTTGACACTATTGAAGGTGTTGCATAATTATACAGAATAGGCACTATCTGACCTTTGCAAAAGTAGAACAATTTGGATTTCAAAAGCTATCTGGATTCTAGGGTTGTAAGTAAGGGACCTTAGACCTGTACCATTCTGATGGACATTTAGTTTATTTCTTCTTTCGATCTGCTGAGAGTAACCATGTGCATACATCATTTCACATATGTGGAAGTATATCTCTAAGAAGTAGAATTGCTAGATCAAAGGATATAAGTATTTATAATTTTATGATATTACCAAATTGCAAAACCATTTTAAATCTTAACTTTTTCTCTTTTTAAACAAAGCATCTTGTTAACAGTATTCCTATAAGCCCAGTAGAACAGATGTTTAAGTGTCATGGGGGCTTTTATACAATATATAGGTGCAATTTACAATATATATTGAAATTGGGCAGAATGAATCCTCCAACTTTGTACTATTTAGCTTGTCTGAATGTTTAAGTCTGGATATTTCTGGCTAATCTTAATCTCTCACATTTCCATATGAATTTTAGAGTTAGCTTGTCAGTTTCTCCAAAAAGGCCACCAGGATTCTGCTAGGGATTGTGATGAACAATTTAGGGATTATTGCCATCTTGACAATATTAAGTCTTCTAATCCATGTGCATGGGATGTCTTTCTCTTTTTTTAGGTCTTCAAATACTTTCAACAATGTTTTGTCACTTTCATTGTACAACTCTTACACTTTTGTTAATTTTTTCCTAATTATTTTCTTCTTTTCAGTGCTAGTACAACTTGAATTATTTTCCTAATTTCATTTTTGGATTGTTAATTGCTACTGTGTATGGAAATGAAGTTGATTTTTGTATATTTTTGTATTTTGCATATTTTCTGAACTTGTTGAATAGTTCTAATCATTCTCATAGTTTTTTGTAGATTCCATCGATCCCTCTACAAACAGAAGGAGTTATACTTCTTCCTTTCCAATATGGAAGCCTTTTATTTCTTTTTCTTGCCAGTTGCCTGGGATAGAACTTTCAGAACAATGTTGAATAGAAGTTACAAAAGCAGACCTCCTTGTCTTATTTATTATTTTAGGGGGAAAACATTCAGTCTTTTATTGTTAAGTATGATGTTAGTTGTGAGGTTTTTTGTAGCTACCATTTATCAGCTTGAGAAAGTTCCCTTTATTTCGTAGTTTGTTGAGTGTTTTATCATGAAAAAGTGTTGGATTTTGTCAAGGTTTTTTTTCTATCTATTGAGATAAACATGTAGCTTTTGTCCTTTAGTTTGTCATTATGGTGTAACTAATTAATTAATTTTTGGATCTTAAACCACCCTTGCATTCCTTGGATAAATTCAACTTGGTCATGGTGTATTATCCTTTTTTTATATATATTGCTGGATATATTTTGCTAGTATTTTGTTGAGGATTTTTGTGTCTATATTCATAGAATATATTGGGCTGTAGATTTCTTTACTTGTGGTGTCTTTGGTTTTGGTATCAGATGAATACTAGCATAATAGAATGAATCAGGAATTGTTGCCTTCCTTGAGTTTTATATTTACCTGATGTTAGGACCAAAAGCTTGACTAAATTTAAATTGAACTTGTTTGGCAAGAATACCTCCTGGATGGTTCCTTTGCATTTCATATTTCATCACATCAGGAGGTGTGTAATGTCTCTTGGAATTCTGAGATTGATGTATAAAAGAGTTCCCCATCAATCTTTCTCATAATGATTTTAGCATTCATTAATAACTGTTATCTGAATCAGATATTTCAGTAATGGTTGAAAAATGATGATTTAAAAAATTCACTTCTACACTTGCTTACTTGCAATTTTTCTGTAATGAGAACTTCTCAGCAGCCAAAGCCACTTTATTTCCCTAAATTACAGAGACATATATTCTAAAAAAGCAGGATAGATGCTTTAATTCTTATCCAGTACTTACATTTTTCCCATTTAGGGATTGGTGCCCTGTTTAGTTTTGTTTTGTAAAAGATCATTATGAACTCATTGATTTTTTTTTTTTTTTTTTTTTTGCATAGGCAGGTACTGGGAATCGAACCCCGGTCTCTGACATGGCAGGCGAGAAATCTGCCACTGAGCCACCTTTGCACCACCCCCTTTTTTTTTTTTTGTTTTTTTTTTTTTGAGAAGAGAAAAAGTTTACCATGGCTAGCCTTGCAAAGACAGAAAGGCAGTCCTCAAACCTGTCTCCCTGAGCTGGAGGATTTTTTAGTATTGAATATAGCATTCAAACAAAGGCAGGCAGGCTCAGGATCATAAGCAAGGCAGTTTGAGATGACAATGATGAGGTCAGAGATAGTCTCATTACCGCATATGTGCAGAGTGACTGCATGCTTAGGATGAGAAACATGTCAGGTGTGCTAACCTTTATTAGAACTGGCTTGGTTCACCAAGAGAGTAGGAACTTGGGGTGGTTAGTTCTGGGCTTACACATATTAATCAGTGAGGTACTATACATGTAAGGGCACCCAACCTCAGGGGCCGTGTGCAAGGGCACGTGACCTCAGGGGGATACATACAAAGAACCCGACCTCGGGGGCCGTGTGCAAGGGCACGTGACCTCAGGGGGATACACGCAAGGGCACCCAGCTTCAGTGTTGCAAACAAGCTAAGAGGATATAAGCAGAGCCAGTCACAGATTGTCTTGTTACTGCCCATTTCCAGGGTGCTATTTCAATACATATATTTTTAATACATATTCAGTTTGTTTTAGTCAGTTGCTTTATTTTAATCCTATCCTTGGCCAGTAGGAACCTCTTAGAGTAGGTGCCTGTTTATTTGAGGCGCCTTTTAACTCAGTCCTAATAGGAGTTGGCAGATTCCTTGCTCTCTGGCATGAAATATCACAGGTATATCTTGTGCATTTCCTGCCCAATCTTAGAATCAGCCCTTCTCCAAGGAGCCCTAGTTTTTTTCTACTAGAAAATGATATTTAGAGACAGTCTACACACTGTGCATGCTCACTGCTACTAGGTATTCATTTTTTCTAGGCCTAATTAGGGAACAGAGCTGGGACATATGTATCGTTTAAAAGAAAAAAATTGAGTTCATACTGATATTTGTATTTATAACGATACTTAAATGATTTGATATTTTACTCATAACTGTTTTCTCTTTGGTCCTTATGGTAACAGTAATTCCTTATTTCCTTTGTCTTATACATAAAATTGCTCCAAAGCAGCAGTACTGCTATTATTACCAACTGTAAGACCAGGAAACAAAGTCTTTAGAATATACCCTAAAAATGTATAACTCAAATACTTTTAAAATCTTTACTTTTAAAGGTACTTGAAATAATAAAGTTCTTTTCTCCATTTCGCTATGACATCAACTTATGACTTGATGTACATTTAGGTACATTTATTTCTGCTTGTTTTTAAAACTTAGGGACTTTTTTCTTTTGATTTAATTTTGAATATGTGAAGCATTTATATAATTCCAAAGACAAAACTGTATACCCCTTTTCCTGTTTTCTCCCTGTGCCGATATGTAAACATTTGTTATTTAGTTTTATTCCTCCAGTGTTTTTCCTTTGCAAATATTTAATATATATTTGTACCTTACCTTCTTACATAAATGTAGCATGTTTATATACGCTGTTCTGTACTTTTTCCTTTTAACTATATTTTTGTCATCACTCAATATTCATAAATAGAGATATTTTCCCACTTTTCTTATTTTCAGACCCATGTACCTAAGTTCCTGTTTAGGGAGGGATTTTCTTCTTTTGGGGATGAATATTAATGATGTTTGTGTTTTGGGGGTCAGTAGGTCTCATCAGTAATTCCCTTTGCTTTCTACTATTATCACAACTGCTGTGGTACTGCTTCTGCCACTATCAACTAATTTTGCTACAACCATCCATTTTGTGGGGGTTTTAGGAATTACCTGTTACCTAGAGTTGTTGGAGATGTTAGTGATTTGGGGGGTGAATCAATTAGTTATGTTTTGCGT
This sequence comes from Myrmecophaga tridactyla, assembly GCA_004026745.1. NCBI lineage: Eukaryota > Metazoa > Chordata > Mammalia > Pilosa > Myrmecophagidae > Myrmecophaga > Myrmecophaga tridactyla. The sequence goes on along the minus strand of PVIY010023733.1, from coordinate 13,219 downwards.
TAGCATTAACAAAACTGTTAAATGATTGTTGATTACACTTTCCAGTGAATTTGTCTTATATTCTGTGAGGAACCCAGTGCAAGTCACTTATCTAATAGTGACATCTACATAGGACTTGTAATAGCTAAAATTAATTGAGCTTTAAGGAATTGTTACTATTAAAGCTATATTCAAAGACCAAAAAAAAGATGTCCATGGTGGTATTTTGTTTGTTTTTTGGTTTTCTTGTTGTGTCTGATAGTCAGGAGAGAAGGATAAGGGAGGTGGAGAAACTGTGCTGCCACCATAATTCTTTAAGAGAGAATAGAACACAATGCCTAAGATAGAGCTGGATTTTTGTTCCTCTGTTAATCAGTTACATAGATGCAAACAAGAAGGTAGGCCTGACTGTAAGACATACAGAGATTTTGAATTTATTATGTTATTTGGGATGCAGAAGAGCATTCAAGATGCATCTGTAGAAGTAAAAATACAGCCCAGAAATTTATGAGGAAGACCGCTCTTTTTGGTCACTAGCCACTTAGGAAGCCTTTAGTATCTCGAAAAGCATTGATGGAAAGTCCTTGTTCCTCAAAATGTTTTGGGTTGCTAAAGCTGCCAGAATGTAATATGCCAGATATGGGTTAACTTTTAGAAAGGGGATTTATTAGGTTATAAATTACAGTTCTGAGGCCATGAAAATATGCAAATTAAAGGCACCAAGAGGAAAATACCTTCTCTCAGCAAAGGCTTCTGGCATCTGGGGTCTCTCTGTCACATGGGTAGGCACATGGTGATGTTTGCTGGTCCTTCTCTCCTGGATTCTGGTTTCAAAATGGCTCTCTCAGCGCCTGTCCTTTTGGCTCCTTCCTCCTGGGAAGATAAAACCCTGAATGGTTTATCTAAACTCTGTTGTCTCTGAGCTCTCTCCAAAAATATCTCTTAAAGGACTCCAGCAAGGGGATTAAGACCCACCTTGAACAGGCTGGGTCACATTGCCATGAAAACAAGCTAACCAAAAGGTCCCACCCATAATGGGTCTACCCTTCCAAGAATGGATTAAAAAAACATAGGCTTTTTTGGAGAACATAACACATTCAAACCAGCAAGCATCACACAGAGCTTTATGGAAATGCAGAATCTCAGATCACCCCAGATCTATTGATTGAGAATCCACATTTTAACTAGATCTCAGGTAAAAGTTTGAGAAGCTCTGATGTGTTTACTCTCAGAGTATGACTTTGGGCAGCAAGGCAGTTTGCCTCTAGGTGATTGATTAACTGATGCTTTAAAAAAAACTTAAACATTAAAGACTTAATAATGTAAGTTGTGTATCTGAAGCCCTAGAGGTAATAAAAGGATAACATTTTAAAAAAATCTAGTCTAACCACAATAGCGATGAGATTGTTGTTGGGTCCAAAATTATTATATTGATGTTCTCAGTATGCAGTGTATGGCACCTGCCTCTTCATTTACCATGTATGAAGAGGATCATGCATTGCTAAGTTGACTGTTTTGATTGATTTTAACTTAAAAATAACTTATCCTCTGGCTTTGTTCAGAATGGATTTAAGATGATTTTATCATTTTTGTTGTAAACCAATAACATATATTTATGTAGTATATATATTTACAGTTAAAAGAAAGTATGCTGTTAATTATATATCAAACTTCTTTTTACTTCAGAATGACTTTATTAGTTATTTGTAAATAACAGCACTATTGTGTATTGCACCATCAGAGATTAAGAGGACATTTCATATTTTAGATCTTGGTAATGTTCTAACTTCTACTCCAAATGCCAAAACCCTGAATGGTAAAGCTGAAAGCAGTGATAGTGGAGCTGAGTCAGAGGAAGAAGAGACCCAAGAAGAAGTGAAAGGTACAGAACAAAGTCATAATGGTAATCTCTGAATGATAGACTAATCGTTTTACATTAAATAAGATAAAAGACTGTGGAGAGGTTTGGGCTGATATGGCATATGGTGGGATGTGGGCTGTTGACCCTTGATCTGGGTTTTGCTGTGGACTAAAAGGCACTACTATAGATATAGGGACAGTAAGGTAGAGGTTTTGATGAAGACGAAAGACTGGTATCATGGAGCACTGCATTCAGGGTTCCATGTTAGTAAAAGCACCGAAACTAAAGCTAACTGCACACCTTAGTTTTTGCCTTCACTTTCCAGTAAGGGATGACAAATAATACCTTCTCTGTGAGATCTTCTTGACTATGTGGACCTCTTTGCATTGCTGGGTCTCATAGCACAAATTGCCTTGGCCTGAGAGAGTTTAAATACTTTGAGTGTCTCTGAAAAGGGTTCTAGGAGATTCAGAGTGTCTCTGAAAAGGGTTCTAGAAGATTCACAGGGAACTGAAACAGTTTTGAAGTCAGTACAGTTTGAGTAAGCTCTCAGCATGTGGCAAGCACCCCATCTCTCTGATCCAAGTAGGAGGCCCTTCAGAGAGATTACAGTAGATTGGGGAAACAATTCCTGGATGTTAGAGGTAGTATGAAGAAGTTGATTAACTGTGACCTAGTTTTATGAATCTCTCTCTGTTCTCTCATAAAAGATAAGAAAATGATAAGGAAATCAGCAGATCATAAAAATTTTGAAATTGTTGTCACTAATGGCTATGATAAAGACAGTTTTGTTCAGGATATACAGAATGACATTCATGCCAGTTCTTCCCTGAAAGACAAAAGCACTGAAGAAGTAAAAACTGTAGATCAAAACTTTGAACAAACTGGAAAAACTGATGCCTGCATTCACCAAGGTATTGTCCCATAATAATTTTTGTCCAGGCTTTTTTCTCTGAATAAAATGTTCTTTTAGTAAGTTTTAGAGTAATTGGGAGCAGTTTAGGATAAAAAAAGTTTTATTTGGTAATAATATCTTAGGGTTTATTGTTATAAAGGTTTATAGCCTTGAAAGACAATGAATTCAAGCCAAGGCTATTATATTTTTGCTGAGACTTTTTTATTGTGTTATTGTATGACATTTTAAAATAGAATCTTTGAAATTTTTACCTTTATTTAGCTGAAACTTCTGATTACATGATGCCTTTGTTCTCCAATCAGCAAGGTTCATTGTCTAGTGCTCTAGAGGTGAACCTATAGTACATATACAGTGAGTTTTTAGCACTGCTGCAGTTCAGTCAAGAGATATAGTATCTTAATGTGACAACCAAAGTAGCATAATTGCATTTCAAATTAAGGCCTCTTAGCTGGTTGTGAGTTATCTCTGATAAGGTTGTTAGTATTTATAAGGTTTAATCTGGATTGCATCTTTGTATAATTCAAATAGAAATTATCAACTAAATTGAAAGTTTTGGTAAATTAAAATAATTTTGACTTGGTAAATTAAATATATCTCCCAATGATAGATTTTGAAAAAATGGAATAAATGCATTTTTCTTGTATTAGAGCACAATTCTACCTGGACATTTATTAATTATATTTAGATATACATGATGATCGTGTTGAAGATGTTTCAGGAATTCAGCATTTGACAAGTGATTCAGACAGTGAAGTTTACTGTGATTCTATGGAGCAGTTTGGACAAGAAGAGGTAAAAAATGACATTTTCTAATTGGTAAGTTTTCAAAGTGGTACATAAGAATTCAGTGCAGGGTGCAGGCCACGGTGGCTCGGCAGGCAGAGTTCTTGCCTGCCATGCCGGAGACCTCGGTTCAATTCCCCGTGCCTGCCCATGTTAAAAAAAAAAAAAAAAAAGAATTCAGTGCACAGCTTCTGTTAATAGATGTGCATGCCATCCATCACTTTGAAAGCATACCTCCAAAATGTTTAAACATTTGTATTTTAAATTATTTTCTTGCAAATTAAAAATATATAAATCCCTGAATATTCAAAGAAAAAGTAATAATACTTGAATATTATATTATAATTTACAATATATTTATATTTATAAATATTCTGGGAAAGGTGGAATGGGGAGGCAGAATATAAACTCTTTATGTTTGTTTCTATGTTTGAAACATTGATTAATCTTCAAGAAAATTGAACAGTTTTTCAAAGAAATAAATCTGTTCTTCATATTGACTTTAATACATTGGACTGAAATTTTGAGTGGAAATAGTTTTCAAATTTCAGAATATTGGAAACTAATATTTGAAAAAAAAAGATTAAAGAAGGATATGAATTTTCTTTTCTCTTTGACTACTTTCATCCTGATCACTGACCAGGGACCTCTTGTCATGTGTTTATGTTGATGTTTCCATGTTCCCTTTCCACCTTGATCCTAATACAGTTTAGGTGTCTTAAAGAAAATCGTTTCTCTTTTGCCTCCCTGAAGTGATAATTTTAACTTTTTCTCTTTGTGTTTTTCCCTTTTTTAATTTCATAACAAAATTAAATCTACATTTTAGTCTCAAATTTTAAAAACACATGAATGAAATGTTTTTTAACTAAGGTCAAACACAAATGAGTAGCATAGACTGCTGGATAGAATAATGCTAAGGAGACTGAGAATGAGCTAAAATTAGTGAAAAATGAAAATGATGAAAACTCAGATTCTTGAGTATATGTTCCAAAAACACTTGATTTAGAAAAACGGGCAACAGACTGTGGGCCATAGTCTATAGCAGTGAATATAATTAGAACCAGTTTAAATCTCAGAGTTCAGGTGGTGTGACAGTGACTCGGTGGCAGAATTCTCACCTGCTATGCCAGAGACTCAGGTTTGTTTCCCGGTGCCTGCCCATGCAAAAAAAAAAATAAAATAAAATAAATAAATAAACAAACAAATAAATCTGAGTTCCCAGGTTCCCTTTGTTTTTTTCTATTTTAAAAGATTTATTTGGAGGAGTTTGGCGAGAAAGGACTGGAGAGGAATTACTCTCAGTAAATATCTGGCTACTGAGTTCTGGGTTTGCTCCAGTTTTCTCTGTTAATCAATTAGTGAACAATTAAAATCCTTCATAGGTTCTGCCTGACCTGGCTCCTACTTACCTCTGACCTCTATTAACACCTGTCTTGTTGGTCTTTGTTCCTCACCCATCCTGCCCTTCTCTCTATTCCTCTGATAATGTCAGGTTCCTCTACAACCCTCTGGTTGCCCCAGTGTCTTTACATTCCTCTCACTGCAAACGTCCCTCCTCCCCATTATGGAGGTAATGCCTGCACAAGTTTTAAACCCTAACTTATATGTCCCTTCCTAAAGGAAACCTTCTCGGATAGGGTACAGCCCCACCTTATCACCGCCATTCACCAAGTCTAGGTTCATTGTAGGTTATCACCCTCTCATTTCCTAGATGGGTTCTTTTAAACATAATCTCTGTTATCAGTTTTGGAGTCCTTGAGAATCAAGGTGCTTTTCAAGTTCTTTTTGTGAGCCACTAATACCAGATTTATAGTTTACCTATTATGATTTGAACATTTTCCTTTTCACATTGATTTATACTTATAAAAGTGTTTTTAAAAAAATCGATAATACCTCTTGAATTTGTCAGTTAAGCATAAACGCACCACACACATACATACCAAAAGCAAGCTATATTTTAAAATCTTCGATATAGGTTAAAATAGGTTAATAAAATTCACTGGAATGGTCAGTGGAAGATGAGTCAATAGGTGAAACAAAAGTAACCCAAAAGTGATACTTCTTGAAGCTGGGTGTTTGGTATTCTATTTTGATATATGTTTGAAATTTTCCATTATAAAAAGTTTACAAATGAACTATATAGTTTTCTATGGACTATTTCTTTTTCTCTTGTATTTTATGTTCTAACTAATGGTACCTATGTCATGGTTTGCTTTTCTTTTTTTTCTTCCTCCCTCAGAGTGTTGAATTTAATTTTGTTCTATATACAATTCCATCGTCATTATTATTGCACTGTAGCTCAGTTATGACTCCGTAATCAGCTTCTCTTTACTTCCTTGAGTTCTATTATGACCTATTCTAAAGGAGCCATTATTTATTTTGTCCCTCAGTGCTTTTTATCTATATCTTGGCATTTGAGGCATTTAACCAATCTGCTGTTATAATGAATATCTTGTTTTACTATTACCTGACCTATTTTTTTTTTAATGATTAATCAGAGTATCTGTGGCTAGAGTGTGGATTTAGTCAGGGCAACAAGTTACATGTGTTCCTAATGGGAATAATTACTTACAGCATGATAGCATATGAATAATAACTTTTAACTTCTTTATTAGCAAGATAATTGTATATAAAGAGAGAATTACTAATCCCACTCACTGTACAGCTGATATATTTTTAATCTAACCCCAATCCTAAATAACATTACTTCAACTTCTTTATGACAGATGAGCTAAAATAATCATTTTTTTAAAGTATGTAAGGGAATTTCTGTAATACTTTAAATACAGTAATATTTTTGCCTTGTTTCTATTTATATTGCCTGGTTTCTGTCCTTTCTGTTAGGCTCACGGTCTAGGAACACTGCCTTCCGGGGATTTTACTAAATTTCAGCGGTGGTAGAGGTCCTCGTGCTGGCACGGGCCTGATCTCACTCAACAGATTCTTGTTCAAATTTGTTGCACAGTTTTCAGTCCTGTTTAAATCAGTTGAGCACTTTATAGATTCTTTTTTGAAAGGCTGAAATTTTGAAAGATTGCATTATTAGTGGTTATTGCTTTGCTGAATAATTATTAGTGATTATTGCTTTGCTGAAGCTGAAAATAAACTATGTTCTAGAATAACCGTTTAGTGAAATGGTTTGGGAGTTTTGTTCTGAAATGGAAATAAAGACATGAAATGTTTATGTAGTATTTTAGATCCCTGTAAGACTGATTTTTTTATTGACTGCAAGGGACCAGTGTGTTACTTCTGGTATCATTTCAGCCAGTATACCAGTGTAGGCTCCTAGGCTTGGTATCCTGCCAGGTAGGTTAGTTTCTAAGATAAGGGAGTAAGAGAGATAATTTTAATGATTGAGAAGCTAGAAGCCATTCCATTACTCCTTCAACTTCTTCCACTTACTCTTTGACTTACCAACTGTAAGCTACACCTGTTCAGTCCTTGCCACCTATCTTCCCACCTCAACAAAAGACATGTTCTTCTTCTCACCTAAGGTCATTTTCTCTACTGTGCTGTGTCATATTTTCTCCCATCTTTTGGGGATCTTCATCTTTTATACCTCTCTAGTCTCTATTCCCAATCATTGTCTCTCTTCTGTTTCTTTAAGTTATTAATGTGCTCATAGCCTTTCTGTCTTAAAACGAATATTCCCCTACTCTTGTGATATCCTCTAACTGTTGTCTTCTCTCCCTCCTTCCCTTCTTGGTCAGGCTTTCTGTCCCTAGTATTCTTTCACTTCAGTAAGGCTTCTGCTATATACTGCAACCTGCCCTGCCCTTGTTACTAATTTGAGTGGATGCTTAACATGACTTGATTTCACTTGATTTATCAGTGTCATTAAATAATTTTTCTCCTCTCCTTGAAAATATTCTCTTGTCTTCCATGACACCATTCTTTTAAGGGTCTCTTTTTACCTCTTGGGTCCATTGTAGACTTCCTTTGTTGGCACCTTAAATTTGGTGTTTCTCAGGCTTACATCCCTATCACTGTTCCCTAGGTTTGTAATATCACTCTTGTGCTGATGACTCTCAGAGTGATAACTCCCTCCTTTGTCTTTCTTCTGAATTCTAACTGCCCTACAGTGGCCATCTTGCCAGGGGACCTTGACTTTTACTTATCTGTAACTATAGCATTTTCTCTTTCTGTTCCCCTGAAACTTTCTGTTCTTTTGTAGTTCTTATCTTGGTAAGTATCACACAACTGTTAGTCCAGAAACCCGGAGTCTTGTCATTCCCTTACTCCCCACACTCAGTCTTCAAGTCCTATTGATTCTGTAGTCTCAGCAGTTCTCAAATCATTGCTTCTTTGCTGTCCCACTGCTGTGTTGTTGGTACATGTGTTGTCATGTCCACACCTTTGATTTGGCTTACACTCATTTGTTCTCCAAGTCTCGGTTCATATCACTTCTCCCAGGAAGCCCATCCCGACCAGGCCTCCACTCAGTCCCACTATGGTCCTCAGCTTCTTTGCATGTCTTTTACATAACATTTATCAAACTATGTTGTAATATTCTCACTTCACTGATTCTCTTCCAAAGACTATAAGTTTCTTTCAGACAGAGATTCTATCTCTTTTGTCATAATATCACTAGAGAGTTATCCTAGTTAATGGAATAAGAGTAGGTATTTAAATGTTTTTTGGATGAATGATTGATTCCCTGAGAACAGTTCACTGCCAAAACTTCTCAAGTCTTTGCACATGGACAAAGCATTCCTATTCCATTTCTTCCTTGCAGATGGAAAGCAAAATATGAATTGAAGAAATTTTTTAGAAAAAGAATATATGCTATAATAACGTGAAAAAACATTTTAGAAAAACTATTTCTTCTGTTAGTGTTTCTTCTGTTAACATTGTAAGGTACAATCTTTTTATAGCTCTTAACTAACCATTGTTTTAAATTTGTAGTCTTTAGACAGCTTTACCTCTAATAGTGGACCATTTCAGTATTACTTGGGTGGCGATCCCAGTCAGCCCTTGGAAAATGCTGATTGTCCTGAAGATGTGCCTCCTGGAAATGGCAGTATTGGGGATATACAAGGGGTAGCAGTCGAAGGAAAAGGTGAAGTAAAGCGTGGAGGAGAAGATGGCAGAAGAGACAGTGGCGCGCCCCACCGTGAGAAACGGGGTGGAGAAACTGAGGACTTCTCCAATGTCAGAAGAGGGAGAGGTGTGTATTACTTTTTTTGTACTCACTGACTGTCTTCGTGAATTAATTGGTGAAACAAGGTCTGGTTCTAGATAGGAAAGTGCTTCAGAATATATGTTTATTAATAAATATTTAAAAATAAAGAAATGCTTCAGAAAGGTGAAAAATAAATGAATGGACAAAGGTATATTGGGCAAAGGTATATCAAATTTTATAAAGTAAGGTGTGTGATCTTGATGTCGTGGAAGAGTAAATTCAGGGCAAGAAGCATTAAGATGAAGAGGGTCATTTATAATGTAGAAGTGTATAATAAAGATGTAAAAATTATGAGTGTATTTACAACACAGAATATAACATCAGCGTTAAAAAACTGCAGAAGATAAAGATGCAGTAGGTAGACTTTATATCAGAGTATAAGGACAAAAATAAGTAGGGATGAAAAGAACCTCAGCAATATCATTAATTTAGTAAATCTAATTGGTAATTCTATCACACTATATATCATGTAATCAAATAATATAACAATGGAACCTGATAATTCTGATTCTAAATTCTTCTATTTGTAACCCTTATGTCATCAAGCAAGAAACCTTGGACTATAGTTCTCATTTACGGCCACCATCATCTCCTATTTCTACATTTGATCCCAACATAAACTTGTACGTCTGGCCCCTGGATGTCATGCTTTCTCTTTTGAGAGCTAGGTCATGGTTTTCATTTTTTACTGACTACAGGAAATCCTAAGTTTGTTTGGCTATTTTTATTTTCTTCCTATTCCAGTCTATTCTCAAAGTGGTTAGAATACCCTTTCTGACTGGTTTTTTGTTTGTTTGTTTGTTTTAAAGGCAATAATATTCCTGCTGAAGAATATATTGTGAGTTTTTGTGGTCTGCCTATAAAGCTGCCACTCCTTAGCTTCTTGTGAAAATAAATTCCAAACTATCCTTTCCTGCCCCTGACTTTATCATCCTCAGTTTTCCTCTCTCCCCTTTCCAGTTTCTACTTCAAATAAGCCAAGGAAATCTTTCCAGTCCCCATGTCTGACCTATTCATTCCATGCCTTCTCTTTCTATATGCCTTTCTTACTGTTTGGGATTATCTTTTTTACCTTTTCTTTGCCAATATTTGACTATTCCTTCCTTCAAAATTGAACTTTAAAAATAATACTTTTTGGAAGTCTTTTGTGATAAATCACATTTCACTTTGAATCAAGGGGTTAATACCCTTTTATTTTCCTTTTGCTGTTTTACGCATTCCCTGCTATCGGGAGGTTCATGTGTTCTGCACATAGTATATGCTCAAATAAATGTTGGCAGCACACTGTAAAGCAATAAGCAAAAAGTAGGGCCTGGGTACGTCTAGGGAAAGATTATCACATGTGCATAATCATAAAACATCCTCCCTTAACGTGACTAAAAGAATAATAATTTAAAAATCAAGGTTTATGGCAATAATCCTGAAACTAGATAAAGAATTTACCCTCATATAGTAGATTTTGCAGGGAATTGGCAGAGAAAAAAGACAATTAGAAATAAACTAAACAATCAGTCTTGAGATATATAGGAAATTATATCCCATCCTTTGTAGAAAGTTTATGGTGCAGGGAGGAGGGTGAATCAGTGATGTTTTGAGAAATCCCCTCAACTTAGTGGGAAGCAGACTGGGAGCATTAGTAACTCAAGGGGAAAGATTCACAATATCCCGCTGGGAACCTTTTGGGTAAAGAACCAGAATGATTTTAAGGCTTATTCGTATTTTCCCTTCTACCGGTGTTTGGGAAGAATGCTGAAGAATGGGGAATAATCAGATAGAACTATTCATCCCTTGTGATAAAGTCTAGAGAAGAGGAGAAAATAAACAGGGCATTAGGTAGCCCAACATCTGACTCAAAGCACTTTACTTCCACCATGGGACAAGCACAGCCATAGCCAGAGCTAAAAGGAATTGGGGTTTGTTTTCACATTTGACCTCCCCCTTCCAGGTCTAACCAGTAGGTGAGGGGAAATAATTGCTCAGAGAGAATTGTTTCTGTGCCAAAGCCCCAGTGGTGTGAAAGTTGTGAGGCCCTCAGGTCCTCTGTCATTTGAGACATACACTATGGTCCAGGGGGAGAACCCCTAGTGTGGGACATTTAACAAAGTTAAAGAAAAGAGAGTGCACACACAAAATTCACTTTTACCTCTGCCCCGGCAGCTAGTCCCTGTCAGAGGAAGAGCCTGATGCAGAAATGCAATGCATTAATATCAAACCTACAAGCTTAGATTCTGAGGGAACCTACTAAGTAAGGTAAGCGAGGCGAGAAACATACTGTTTAGACAGTTAATAGAACTGCCCCCGTCACAGATGCACAGAAACAGACCTGGAAACTAGGTGGAAATTGTACAACCAAGAAAAAAGGGAAAGGAAGGACAGAAGTGCATACTATACAAACAAAAGATGAAGAATATTTTAGAAGAGCACATAAAACCAATACTCCCCATTCAAGGAAAAAGAATATAAATTCTTACAAACAGGAGGTCAGAGCAGAGAATAAAGTAACAAATTGACCTGGAAAGAGGAAATTGCACAGGTAAGGGAAAATTGAGACATAAGTAATATTATTTATGGAATTATAAATAGATTAGAAAAAGTAAAGAAGGAAATTGATGTGGCAGAATCACAAGTCATTCATTTATTTCAAAGAAGCAGTTCTAGGTTTTATGAATATGAAAATGAATATTTGTTTAAAATGGAAAAAGAAAAATTACAGTATTTTATTAGAGCCTTGGAGTTAGGCAGTTTACTAGAAGTGTTTATGTTAAAGCCTTCCTAATTAAAACCTGACTTTCCCACCCCACCTACAACACCTGACAACTCCCACCCCTCACCGGGGTGCTGTAAATGTTGACCTGGAAGCTGAGCTTCATTAGCCTCATAATAAATCTGCCTGACATTAAGCCCATATTAGTGAACACCTGCTCTTTGTCAGGCTGCTTTCTGGGTCCTGGGGAGACTGTGGTGAGCACGGCAGAGTCCCTTCTTCCATGGAGCTCACATTAAAGGGGAGCCGAGATAAATAAGCAAACAAAATGCATTTCAAACGGTAATAGGTGCAGAAACTCCGATTGGGTCATTGGACAGTCACTGGAGGTGGGGATCACCACAGCATGCAACTGGTCGGACTTGTGTTCTTTGTGCAGGTTGATTTGAAGCCACATGGTGTACACGGTGCAGGGTGAGTGCCCTCTGGGAGGTCATCACAGAGGATCTTTTTTTCCCTGTAAATTCCATCCCAATAGCTGGGCTTATGAAGGGCCACTTCAAAATTTACTTCCTTTTGATACAAGAGTAGAAGTCTTGAAAGAGGCATCAAGCACCTCAGTGTACTTGCTGGGGTTTACTTGCAAACAGCTCCATTTGTTTCTCTAAGAATCCCAAAACTGCTCACTGCAAATTCAGGTATGGAAATCCTTCTGTTGAAGAGTTCAAAATGCCACAGGGAAGCTAGACAGATGATTTCCTATTTATTATTTTAAACGAAACAAACAAAACTTACCCATTATATTAGCAAACACTTAAAAAATTGTAATATTCCACTTCTGCAAAGTTAGGGTAACATGGTGTACCTTTTATACACTGCAATATAAACTGTTTTAGCCTTTCTGAGAAATAACTGGCAGCATCCTTTAAGAATCTTGCAAAATATCCCTTGACCCACTAACTCTTCTTGAAATCTGTCTTAAGAAATCAGCAGAAATTTAGACAAGAATTTATATACAGAGATATTCATTGCAGTGTTATTATATTTGTAATAGCAAAAATCTGGGACCATCCTAACTATCTGAAAAATAGGAAATGGTTAACAATATTACTTTTATGACTTTATTAGGGACTCTGTATAGCCATTTAAGTGTTTTTGGAATAAAAATGTAAGGATGTGTATCAATGTTAATAATAATATTTAAAAAGCAGGACACAAAATCATAGATAAGAGGTACTGCTGATTTTGTTAATATACACATAGAAGAATAATGGAGCGATATGTAGCTAAACCTTCATAGTAGTGAGATTTCAGTATCGCTATAAGGAATATGGAATTTATAATAAGAAAAACATATTTTAAAAACTTTTGAGTATACTTTAAAAATAATAGAATGATGATATCCTTTATTTCCTGGAAAATTTGTTTTATACATTGTTTACATCTTAGATTGTATTTGTCTTTACTTAATTTAAAGTGATGAATCTAATTTGAATCAGCTGATCTTCCAAGCTATCATGCTTAAGCTGTGTCAACAGCATTTATTTGTATTAATGATAAATATTTCCATCAAAATTTGCCTGTGAATTGCAAGTAGATGGAAACAGCCAAAATGTCCATCAACAGACGAGTGGCTAAACAAACTGTGGTATATACATACGATGGAATATTATGCAGCTTTAAGACAGAATAAACTCATGAAGTATGTAACAACCTGGATGGACCTTGAGAACATTATGCTGAGTGAGACCAGCCAAAAACTAAAGGACAAATACTGTATGGTCTCACTGATAT
>PVIY010023732.1:0-39021 GCA_004026745.1 Myrmecophaga tridactyla | reverse complement strand
TCATTCTGCCTCCACCCCGCCAATTCCTAATTATACTTTATGCCTCAGATGAAACCCCACTTCCTTTGTGTTCTAGTTTGCTAGCTGCCGGAATGCAACATGCCAGAAACAGAATGGCTTTTAAAAAGGGGAATTTAATAAATTGCTAGTTTACAGTTCTAAAGCTGAGAAAATGTCCCAATTACAACAAGTCGATAGAAATGTCCAATCAATGGCATCCAGGGAAAGATACTGGATCAGTGAATGCAATAAGAAGAAATTCGGTTACTAAGGTGAGGCTCGTCTCAGCCATTAAGCCAGCGGTACCTAAGAAGGCTATGTTGAGAAGTGAGTTAGAAAAAGCTATAAATAGAAATGGCATTTCTAGTTCACATTTATTGAACATGTACCATTGACAAAATATGCCAAGTATTGCGTAGGGCTTCAGAGATGACTAACCTTAGCTCCTATTTTCAAGGACATTCACAGAAGGCAGGATATTCCAAGCTGTGATGTGAAGTCATCTCAGTACATGTCAAGAAAACTGATACAGATAAACATTTTCAGAATATGAGCTCATATCTTCCCACCTTTATTGCTAAATTAGCTGTGTAACCTCTTGTAAGTCAGATAATCACTTTGAGTCAAAATCTTCACCTTGCTTCAATGGGGACTGGTACATGGGCTCCTGCAGTGGGAGGTCACAGAAAATGAAGTTGATCTCATTGGTCCCACAGAAGGAGAGAGTGAAAGCTGAGACTGAGACTCAAGAAGGCTGATGAAGTTCAGAGTTTCTCTCTCAAGTGAGAAGGCACATGGCAAACACAGTCACAGTTTCATTCTCATCCAGAAAGGCACATGGTAAACATGGTCAGGGTTCCTCTCTCATCTGGAAGGGCATGTGGCAACACTGCATCATCTGCTAGCTTCTTCTGGCTTCCTGTTTCATGAAGCTCCCTCGGAGGCATTTTCCTTCTTCATCTCCAGAGGTCGCTGACTCATGGACTCTCTGCTTCTCGTGGTTCTGCAGCATTCTCTGCTCTCTCCGAATCTCCTTCATTCTCCAAAACGTTTCCTCTTTTCTAGGACTCCAGAAACTTATCAAGACCCACCCAAATGGGTGGAGACATGTTGTCACCTAATCCAGCTTAACAACCACTCTTCATTAAATCACATCTCCAGGGAGATGATCTGATTACAGTTTCAAACATATAGTATTGAATAGGGATTATTCTACCTTTATGAAATGGATTTAGATTAAAACATAGCTTTTCTAGGGGGCATACATCCTTCCAAACCAGCACACTTTGGGAGCCACATCACCCCAGGATTCCCTTACTGGGACACTCACCCCACCACAGCATGAACTGTGTTGTAACTGCCTGCTGATGGAATGCGTCCCTCTTGTCCACTGTTGGGTCTGGAACAGTGCCTGCAGTGTCGTAAGCACTGTTTGGTTGAAAAGTAATTGGTTTATCTTCATTTTACACCTGAGGAGCAAGAAATTGAGAAATTAATTTGCCTTGACTCAGGATTTAAGCCCAACTCTGACTCTACAAAACGTGACTTTTTCCTGTCCAGCTGCTGAAGTACAGAGCTTGGAAAGAGATAACTAGTGGTTTGAAACTATATGTACCCCAGAAAGACATGTGCTTAAATCTAATCCATTCCTGAGGGTGCAAACTGATTGTAAGTAGGACTTTTTTTTTTTTAACATGGGCAGGCACCGGGAATTGAACCCGGGTCCTCTGGCATGGCAGGCAAGCATTTTTGCCTGCTGAGCCACCGTGGCCCTGTAAGGAGGACTTTTTGATGAGGCTCTGTCAGTGAAGGCGTGTCCCACCTCAGTCAGGATAGGTTATAATCCTATTTCTGGAGTCATTTTTTAACTGAATGCATTCAAACATGAGTGAGAGAAAGCCAAGAAAGCTAGAAGGTAAAAGCAACAAAACCCAGAAGAGAACGGATAGAACAAGAGACACTGCCGTGTGCCTTGGCATGTGGTAGAGGAGCCAAGGATTGTTGGCAGCCAGTCTTTGGTGAGAATACATTGCCTTGATGATGTCTTGATTTGGACATTTTTTCTGGCTCAAAACTGTAAGCTAATAAATTCCTATTGTTTAAGCCAACCCATTTCATAGTGTTTGCTGGAGCAGGCTAGCAAACTAGAACACTATGCCAAAAGCTCCTGTGGGAATTGACCTTTCTGCTGCAGCTTCATTGGTCTAGCGTCCCTTAGGCCTGCTGCGTCTCATACACTGTTATTTAAATTAATTAAGTGCTGTCAAGGATCAGTTGGCCAAAGGTGTGAAGGTTTTTCAGTTTTATTCCATTGGCCAGTATGTCTGTCCTTGTGCCAATAGCATACTGTTTTGATTACTAAATCTTTAAGTTTAAAAATTCAGAAGTGCGAATCCCCCAACTTCGTTCTTTTACAAATTGGTTTTGGCTCTCCGGGTCTGCCTCTTCAATGTGAATTTGATGATTGGCTTTTCCATTTCTACAAAGAAGGTTGTTGGAATTTTCACTGGAATTGCATCAACTCTGTTCTTCACTTTGAGGAGAACTGACATCTTAACAAAATTTAGTCTTCTAATCCATGAGCATGGAGTGTCCTTCCATTTATTTACATAATCTTTACTTTCTTTCAGCAATGTTTTGTACTTATTTGTTACTGTGAATGGATTTTTTTCTTGATTTCCTCTTCAAATTGTTCAATGCCACCGCTGGTTTTTGTATGTTGATCTCTTATCCCACCACTTTGCTGAATTTGTTTATTAGCTAGCAGCTTTGTGGTAGATTTTTCAGGATTCTATATGTGTAAGATCATGTCCTCTGCAAATAGGTGAGTTTAACTTCTTTTCTATTTGGGTGCCTTTTTATTTCCTTTTCTGGCCTAGTTGTCGTGGCTAGAACTTCTAACACAGTGTTGAATAACAGTGTTGACGGTGGACATCCTTGTCTTGTTCCTGAACTTAGGTGGGAAAACTTTTAGTCTTTCACCAGTTGAGTACGATGCTAGTTGTGGGTTTTTCGTTATTCTGTTTATTATGTTAAGGTTGTTTACTTCTGTTCCTAGTTTTGAGTGTTTTTATTAGGAAGGGGTGCAAAATTTTATCAAATGCCTTTTCTGTGTCAACTAAGATGATAGTGCTTTTTTTTTTTCCTTCATTCTATTAATGAAGGATATTTCATTAATCAAATTTTCTTGTGTTGAACTACCCTTGAATGCCTGGGATAAAACTCACTTCATCAGGGTGTATAATTCCTTTGACCTGCTGTTGGGTTCAGTTTGCTAGTATTTCACTGAGGATTTTTGCATCTGTATTCATGAGGGATACTGGTCTGTAATTTCCTTTTTTTTATGACATCTTTATCTGTCTATGGTATTAAGGTGATGCTGGCCTCATAGGATGAGTTCAGTTTTTTGGAGGAGTTTGTGCAGTGTTGATGCTAATTTTCCTTTGAATGTTTGGTAGAATTCATGAGTGAAGTCATCTGCTCCTGGGATTTTCTTTGCTGTGAGGTTTTTGATTACTGATTCAATCTCTTTACTTGTTACTGGTCTGTTGAGATCTTTTATTTCTTCTTGAGTCAGTGTACTTGTTATGTACTTCTAGGAATTGTCTACTTCATCTACATTATGTAATTTGGTGGCATACAGTTATTCATAGTATCCTCTTATAATCCTTTTTATTTCTGTCAAGTTGGTGTAGTGTTCTCCCTTTCATTCCTGATTTTAGTTATCTGTACCATCTCTCTGTTTTCTCTTGTAAGTCTAGCTAAAAGTTTGTCAATTTTATTGGTCTTTTCATAGAGCCGACTTTTGATTTCGTTGGTTCTCTCTATTCTTTTTTTCTTTATTTATCTCCTCTGTAATCTTTATTTCCTTCCTTTTGCTTTGGGTTTAGTTTGCTTTTCTTAGTTTCTCCAGGTCTGAGATTAGGTCTGTGATTTGAACTCTTTTACTTTTTTTTTCTTTTTTTTGTGTGCTGTATGGTGGAGGTCATATTTCATTCTTTTTCCTCGTTACTATCCCATTATTGCAGCACCATATGTTGATTTTTTTTTTTGGGGGGGGGGGGAGAAATGCATGGGCCAGAAGTCAAACTTGGGTCTCCTGCCTGGCATGCAAGAATTCTACCACTGAACTACCCTGGCACCCTCCCTTTTCCTTTTTTAATATAAGCATTTAAAATTATAAATTTCCTTCTGAACATTGCTTTTGCTGCATCCTGTAAGTTTTTATTTTATTTTTTTTAACTTTCTTTGTTGTTTTTAAAGAAACTGCATACATTTCCAAAGACAAACAATGATTTAAATACCATGCAATTTCTGTAGGGACAAATCCTAGGCCACAGAGATCCAGTTTAGTATTGTTTTCTATTTGTATTGTCTTCTGCATACAGCCATCACCTGTTAAATTGTAACACCGGGGAGCTATGGGCTTGTTGCTCCCCATACTCACTCACTCCTGTACGAGGACAAACTATGTACAGATACCCAGTTAGCAACTGGAAAAAGCAGTGGTCTGGGGTTTAACAGACAAGTGGGGAAAAAAGTTATTTAAGGTAACTGGCTCACTGGCCAGATACAAGGAGATCCTGAAATTCCATTCGTCAGGGCACCACCACTGACCCCATTTGCAGATCTGGATACATGTTTGTAAAGCACGAAAAAAATAAACCCGGAGCTTATCGTCACATTTACGTCATGTTCAGTTTCTCGGCTCTGACAGAAAGGCTGGTTGAGGGCCTCTGGAGAGAAATATGTCAGCAATTTTTGAAAAGCAAAGAGGCCGATGATGGGCCCTTCTGTTATCAATGTGGGGCAGGGTTGGGTTGGGGTCATGTCTAATTTTGGGAAACATCTGATTTGAGACGCTTCATTCTTTTCTCTTAAGCTAATCCAGGTGGCACAATGCTCATTTGGGGACTTATACATACAAAATAAACCTTTGCTTGAAAACTGTAGCTTTTTCAGAAAGGGGATATATTTTAAGCCATTCAGCCCTCCTCTTTTTTCCTAATTAATGTCAGACTTTACCATTGTTGAAAGTCTCAGAGATTGCTTCAGTTGTCATAACAATGGCCAAAAAAAAAAAAAAAGAGAAATTGGGATGGATTTCTAGAAAGCTCTCCAGGTTTTAAGAAAGGATAGAAACAGCAGTCCATGGGGGTTGGTGAGCCTGTTTAAGATCCGCTTAAAAGAGGCTGGGCAGAGCCCACCCCAATGGTGGGTGAACCTTTAGTGGCATGAGAGGGGCACACTCCTGAATCCATGAAATGATTTCTGGAAAATGGTGCTCTGCAGGAAGAGAGCAGTTTAGTGTGTTCAATTTCTTCTGAGCATCAAGAGGACTGTGACGAGGGCACTTTGGGGGAAACCAGGGCTGTTGGCTGGCTGCTTGCAGGGAAATCAATGTTCCCTGGGGGATCTGCAGGGCCCAGGAACGAAGACCGGCAGAGAAGCTGTTGGTTGTGGGAGGATGGAATGATTTCCCCCAAGGCTGATCCTTGGCCAGGGGGAGGCCTGGATGCCATGCCAGGGCACTGCCTGCTGCCTGAAGGATGACACCAGTTAAGAGAAAACTCAGACTCAAAGCTGGCAAGGCAGGCACCTCCTCCTGGAGCATGTGTCTCTGGAGAGAAGTTAAACAAAAGAGCCCCGAAACTTTTGTCAGACACTGTGCCAGTTTGAAGCTATTATGTACCCCAGAAAAGCCATGTGTTTTAATCCTCATTCAGTATTGCTGGATGGGATCATTTAAATTGTTTCTATGGAGATGTAACCCACACAATTGTGGGTGGTAAGTTTTGATTAAATGGTTTCCATGGAGATGCGTCTCCACCCATTCAAGGTGGGGTTGCTTACTGGAGTCCTTTAAGTGGGAACCATTTTGGAAAAAGCTTTAGAGATCAGAAAGATCACACAGCCAGAGACCTGTGGAGAAGCAGAAGGAAAATGCCCCCAGGGAATCATGAAATGAGAATCCAGGAGAGAAAGCTAGCAGACATTGCCATGTGCCCTCCCAGCCGACAGAGGTGTTCTGGACACAATGGCCTTTCTTGAATCAAGGTAGCTTTCCCTGGATGCCTTAATTTGGACATTTTTCACAGCCATAGAACTGTAATCTTGCAACTTACTAAATTCCCCTTTTTAAAAGCCATTCTGTTTTTGGTATATTGCATTCTGGCAGTTTTAGCACACTAAAACATGCTTTGCACATACAGATGTCAGTAAGTCTTTTGGAACGCCTGCGTTTACAGCCACCTTAAACTCCCAGACTACATTTTCCCTGAATATCCCTCCCCAAGGCAGTAACTCTTCAGATTCAACATTTAAAGACGATCAATCTGGTAACAGTCTCTTCCACTGGGGGCCGGGCAGTGGATCACTCCCTCCAGGTGGCAAGGTGGCAGCTCCCAGCAGCTAGGGTACTGCCTTAGAGAACTGCCCTGAACTTGGGGAAAAAAAGTGCACAGCCCCTGAGTTTAACATTGGCCATGGGAATGGTTAACGCCTATAGAGAATTGAATGGCCTTGTTTATGGCTGCATCTCTGAAGAGTAACTCACTTCACACCCACTTCGTGGTGGGCCTGGTCACCTCTTGTGAAGGCTGAGCTGGAACATGAGCACGTTCTAGAACGTGAGCAAGTGCGACAGAGAGCAAGCCGCCACCTAGAATGGTTGTGGTGAGCGCGAAACCACTACAGGAGGCTAGGCAGGGCTTGGCGTCCCAGGCCCACTAGCTCTGCTAGGAAGGAAAACAGAAACAGCTGCTGAGGGGGGAAGGGGTTCGTTTAGGAGTTGTTTCCCTCACTGCATACCCTGTGTTCTAGTTTGCAAGCTACTGGAATGTGATATACCGGAAACGGAACAGTTTTTAAAAATGGGTACTTATTAAGTTGTATGTTTACAGTTCTAAGGCTGTGAAAAGGTCCAAATTAAGGCAAGGCTATGAAAATGTCCAAGTTAAGGCATCCAGGGAAATTTGGTTCAAGAAGGCTGATGATGTTCGGGGTTCTGTCTCAGCTGGAAAGGCCCCTGGTGACGTCTGCTGGCTTTCTCTCCAGGAATATTCAACAGCTTCCCTGGGGCTCTGTCTGTTCTGTTAGCTCTGTAGCTTCTGATGGCTTTAAAGCTTTGTCCAAAATAGTTGCCTCTTAAAGGGCTCAGTAAGCAACCCCTCCTTGAATGGTTGGAGACATATCTCCAAGGAAACATCTAATCAAAAGTTACTACCCACAATTGAGGTGGGTCATATCTCTATGAAAACAATAAAAAAGATCCCACCCAGCAATGCTGAATGAGGATTAAAGGACATGGCTTTTCTGGGTACATAATAGCTTCAAACTAGCTCACCCTCCCTTGGTATCCCTCTGTCTACAGCACACTATCTCTCTGTGGGCCCCCCTGAGTAGGACAGTTGGACACACATCTTTCCCCCTCATCAGTGTCATGAGGGAGGAAGGATTCTCTCTGTCTGAGCAGGAACAGGAGATACCCCATGGGCAGGCATGGCTGATGTGATTCTAGTGTGAAGCTGAACTCCAGGGGTTCTCCACTACAATTTCTCAGTGCAAAGTCAGGAGAACAGAAGGCCATCCAGGGGTTCTGGGGGCCAGTGTACCTGTGACAGAAAAACCAGTCTTTATAGGAATGATTTCTGGCCTTCATGCCTTGGCCCTATACTGAGAAGCTGTGAACTTCCAGGGCACGCAGTCATCAGCATTGGGTGTACAGGGAAAAGTGGGGACACTGTTAGCCAGGCCGAGTTCTTAGCCCAGCCCTTAGGCCCTGGCTCTGGTCCTATGCTCATGTGCAGGTCTACACTGTGAGAACCCTAGCAGTGGTTGTGTGTGTGTGTGTGTGTGTGTGTGATCACCTGTGACACTCAGCTTTCCTACCATAGATGGGCCGATTAATTTGAACTGAAGATGACAGCTTACTCCCCTTCTAAACCGAAGTCTGTTGGCAGGCAGCTAAATCGGTTTCACCTACAGGGCTGGGATGGGTTGCTTCGTCCCAGCTTTCCCTTCCCTGCACACGTGCACTCCTGTACACAAAGGTCAACTGTGTACTCACCCAGAAAAGCACTCTTCCTTTTTGTCAGCCGCATGGATGATGGTGAAGGGAGACCAGGACAAGAGCCCCTGAGAACAGGGCTCCATTCACATCATCCTTCTCAGATGCTCCCAAACCAGATGCCAATTTGGAGCAAGTGCAAATAACCATATCTGGAGGGCCAAAAAATGCCTCGCTCTGCATTGCTGTCCCCAGGTCAAACCCAGCACCTCAGCTTTCTTTGGACTCAGGTGACAGACACTTGGAGGAAGAGGTTTGCTGGAGACTGAACACAGCGTCTGGCAGGCCTGGATGGAGAGGACAAGGACAGCTTTGTGTGCCCTGAAGTCTTCAGTCAGGACCCAGCTTGGCCCTGCCAGCGGGGTGAGGTGGGGAAGGGGTCACGATGGATCTCAGCGTCCGAAGTCCTGTTGGCAGCTCTGGCCATGGAGTGGGGACCACCATGTTTTCACAAGGATAATCCTGATTGTGTTTCCTTTTATTTTTCTTCTTTTTTACAAAAAGCAGTTCAGAAGATTTACATTGTAGTGGGGGAATGAATAAATACCAGCACTTATTGTTATTATAAATTTATATTTTGAAAACAGCATAGCACTCAAGAGGGAGTCGATGGTTAATGTCGGTGAAACCTTAAGTTTCTATTCAGTTCATGAACTTCTATTTTAGTACTTTTTTTTTAACTTTTTTTATTGTATAACATATATACAAAACAAAGAAAGAAAAAAGCAGTAATTGTCAAAGCACTAGTCAACAAGTAGTTACAGGACAGATCCCAGAGTTTGTCAGGGGCTACCATATCATCCTCTCTGATTTTTCCTTCTAGTTCCAGAATATAGGAGGCTAGAAGTCTTAAATATATATTTTTTAATCATCACAATCAACTTTTTTTTTGTGAAAAATAGCATATATACAAAACAATACATTTCAAAGCACAGCAAAACAATTAGTTGTAGAACAGATTTCAGAGTTTGGTATGGATTACAATTCCACAATTTTAGGTTTTTACTTCTCACTGCTCTAAGATACTGGAGACTAAAAGAAATATCAGTTTAATGATTTAGCAATTGTATATGTTTGTAAACACTATCTTCCCTGTATAACTCCACCATCATCTTTGATCTTTCTATCCCACTGTTTAGGGGCATTTGGGCTATGGCCATTCTAACATTTTGATGTTGGAAGGGGCTGTCGATAATAAGGGGTAGGAGATGGAAGTAGCTGATGGTCTAGAGAGGCTGGGCCCTGCAAGTTTCAGGACTCATCTGATCCAGGGACCCATCTGAAGGTTGTAAGTTTCTGGAAAGTTGCCCTAGTACTTGGAACCTTTGTAGAATCTTATATATTGCCCGAGGTGTTCTTTAGGGTTTGCTGGAATCGTTTTGGTTGGGGTTTGGCAAGTTATGATAGGTAGCAATTTCTAACTGAAGTTTGCATAAGAGTGGCCTCCAGAGTAGCCTCTTGATTCTATTTGAACTCTCTGAGCCAACTGATACTTGAATAGTTACGCTTCTTTCCCCCCTTTTAGTCAGGATGAAATTGTTGATTCTACAGTGCTAGGGCCACACTCATCCCTGGGAATCATCTCTCATACCGCCAGGGAGACTTTCACTCCTGGATGTCATGTCCCACATAGCGGGGAGGGCAATGATTTCACTTACAGAGTTGGGCTTAGAGAGAGTAAAGCCACATCTGAGCAACAAAAGAGGTCCTCCAGATGTAACTCTTAGGCATACCTATAGGTAGGCTAAGCTTCTCTGCTACCTGCATAAGCTTCACAAGAGTAAGCCTCAAGATCAAGGGTTTGGCCTATTGATTTGGGTGTCCCTAATGTTTGACAGAGTATCTGGGGATTCCCTGATGGTAAAGTTTAATAGTTCCATATTTTTTCTTCCATTTCTCAAGGGACTTTGCCAATACCCCTTGATTATATCCTTAATATATTCTAGGATGTACTCAGGCATTACATTAAGCTATACAGGATTAAGGGCCCTCATCTTAATCTGGGCTCCCTGTGTTTCAATTGTTCAAACATTTCAGTACTTTTAAACGCATTGAGCTCCTTGTGAAGGACAGCTTTCTCAGCAGTGATGAGGTAGGTCCGTGGCTTGTCTGCCCTTCGGGCATAGTCCTGAGCACCAGCCACCTCCACGTTCTCACGTGAGGCAGATGAGGATATTCCTTTCCATAGTTCTTCCACCATGGGCCTTTGGCTGAGCTTTCGAGTTAGCCACCTCTTTTTTTTTTTTTTTTTAATTTTTAAATTAAAAAAATATATAGCAACAAACACAAACATTCTTAACATCATTCCATTCTACATATATAATCAGTAATTCACAATATCATCACATAGTTGCATATTCATCATCATGATCATTTCTTAGAACATTTGCATCAATTCAGAAAAAGAAATAAAAAGACAACAGAAAAAGATTCATACATACCATACCCCTTACCCCTCCCTTTCATTGATCACTAGCATTTCAATCTACTACATTTATTTTAACATTTGTTCCCCCTATTATTTATTTCTATTCCTTATGTTTTACTTGTCTGTTGATAAGGTAGATAAAAAGAGCATCAGACACAAGTCACATTGTGAAAGCTATATCATTATACAATCATCTTCAAGAAACATGGCTACTGGAACACAGCTCTATATTTTCAGGCAGTTCCCTCCAGCCTCTCCGTTACATCTTGACTAACAAGGTGATATCTATTTAATGTGTAAGAATAACCTCCAGGATAACCTCTTGACTCTGTTTGGAATCTCTCAGCCATTGACACTTCATTTTGTCTAATTTCGCTCTTCCCCCTATTGGTCGAGAAGGTTTTCTCAATCCCTTGATGCTGAGTCCCAGCTCTTTCTAGGATTTTTGTCCCATGTTGCCAGGAAGGTCCACACCCCTGGGAAACATGTCCCATGTAGAGAGGGGGAGGAAGGTGAGTTTGCTTGTAGTGTTGGCTGGAGAGAGAGGCCACATCTGAGCAACAAAAGAGGTTCTCTGGGGGTGACTCTTAGGGCTAATGTTAAGTAAGCTTAGCCTGTCCTTTGCGAGGATAAGTTTCATAGGGGCAAACCCCAAGATTGAGGACTTGGCCTATTGATTTTGCTGTCCCCACTGCTTGCAAGAATGTCAGGAATTCTCCAAATGGGAAAGTTGAATTTTTTCACCCTTTCTCCCCATTCCCCCAATGGGACTTTGCAAATACTTCTGTATTCACTGTTCAAATCACTCTGGGATTTATCAGGGCATCACACTAACCTGGACAAGCCAACAAAATCTCATGCTATATTCAAGGTTCCATGTACTTATGCTATTTAATTAAACTGCCCATATTCCATATAAGTTAAATTAGGAAATGCACTAGTAAAAATATAAATTTTGTACCAAATAAACGTTTCTTACTTTAGTCTTACATAGAAATTGAAGTTTTAAAATGTGAATGACTATTTCAACACCCTGCAGTATTGACAGTCCTTTGTTCTTCCTCATGCAAGAACCTTTTTTAACTTGTACATTTAGTCAGTATCACTGTACACTCTAGGCATTCCTAGATTATACCATCTCAGTCTTCATCATCTATCTTTCCTTTTGGTTTCA
The DNA here is from genome assembly GCA_004026745.1 of Myrmecophaga tridactyla. Classification (NCBI taxonomy): domain Eukaryota; kingdom Metazoa; phylum Chordata; class Mammalia; order Pilosa; family Myrmecophagidae; genus Myrmecophaga; species Myrmecophaga tridactyla. The sequence continues at coordinate 27,351 of PVIY010023732.1, read as the reverse complement.
TATGTACCCCCAGCCCTCCTCCCTCTATCCTTATCACATTCAGCTTCATTCAGTGTTCTTACATTATTGTGCTACAATCATGTAGTATTGTGCTATCCATTTCTCAATTTTTAGTCAGTCCTGTTGCACAATCTGTATCCCTTCAGCTCCAATTACCCAATCTCTATACTATTTTTAATCTCCTCATGACCTCTGTACTTAACTGAAATTCTCCAAGTTCATTCATTAATGTTAGTTCATATCAGTGAGACCATACAGTATTAGTCCTTTTGTTTCTGGCTAATCCCACTCAGCATAATGTCCTCAAGGTCCATCCATGTTGTTGTGTGCTTCATAACTTTATTGTGTCTTATAGCTGTGTAATATTCCATCGTTTGTATACACCACAGCTTGTTTAGCCACTTGTCTGTTGATGGACATTTGGGCTGTTTCCATCTCTTGACAATTGTAAATAATGCTGCTCTGAACATTGGTGTGCAGATGTCCGTTTGTGTCCTTGCCCTCATGTCCTCTGAGTAGATACGTAGCAATGGTATTGACGGGTCATATGGCAATTCTATACTTAGTTTCCTGAGGACCTGCTACACTGCCTTCCACAGCCGTTGTGCCATTCAGGAAAAGTTTTTGAGCCATATCGTATCCTCCCTGGGCCATTGATCTCCCAAGTCTTGAAGAAACATGAGACAAGAGTCATAGGCTGGTGCTGTTGTTCCATCCTGGAATCTGAAAGAATGACTCTCACCATATCCCATAAGTTTTGACATGTTGTTTTTGTTTTTCATTTGCCTCAGGGTGTTCCCTGATTTAATTCGTGTTTTCTTATTTGACCTATTGATTGTTTGTGTTATTAAACTTCCATATATTTGTGGTCTTTCTAGTCCTCCCTCTGTTATTGATTTCTAGTTTCAATCCACAGTGGACAGAGAAGATACTTTGTATAACTTCAATCTTTTAAAATTTATTCTTACTTGCTTTGTGACCTAACATGCTGTCTATACATGATCGATGTGGACTTGAGAAGAATGTATATTCTGCTGGCTTTTGGTACACTGACCTGTATGTTTGTCAGTTCTAATTCATTTATTGTATTGTTCAATTTCTCTATTTCCTTATTGATCTTCTGTTTAGATGTCCTATCCTCTGATGAAAATGGTCTATTGAAGTCTTCCACTATTATTGTAGAGGTGTTTATTTCTCCCTTCAGTCTTGTTGATGTTTACTTTATGTATTTTGGGTTTCTGTGCTTAGGTACATAAATGTTTGATTGTTATTTCTTCTTGTTACATTGACCTTTTTAATATATCGTATCCTCCTTTGCCTAGTGTGAAAGTTATTTAGTATAGCTACCCCAGCTATCTTTTGGTTACTGTTTGCATAGAATATTCTTCCTTCCTTTCACTTTCAACCTATTTGTGCCTTTGTTTCTAAGGTGAGTCTCTTATAAACAACAGATCATTGGATCATACTTTTTTTATCCATTCTACCAATCTGTGTATTTTGACTGGGGAGTATTACAGTTTCCTAAAGCTGCTGTAATGCAATATCCCAGAAATGGATTGGCTTTTACAAAGGGGGTTTATTAGGGTACAGACTTACAGTTCTAAAGCCATAAAGATGTCTGAATTACGGCATCAAAAGGGAGAAACCTCTGAGAAAAGGCTGCTGGCATCTGAGGACCTGGGAAGGCATATGGTGACATTTACTGGTCATTTTCTTCTGGATTCTGGTTTCAAAATAGCTCTCTCATATTCTGTTGGGTACTTCTCACTTCTCGTGGGGTGTTTTCTTTCTCTGAGCTCTCTCCAAAATGTCTCTGCCTTTTATCCTCTCATAAAGGACTCCAGCAGCGGGATTAAGATCCACCTTGAATGGGCTGGGTCACATCTCCATGGAAACAACCTAAACAGAACGTCCCATCCACAAGGATGGGTTAAAAGAATGTGGGCTTTCTGGGGTACATAATAGAGTCGAACTAACACAGGGATGTAATCCATTTACATTCAGTATAATTACTGATACGATAGAACTTATATCAGCCATTTTATCCTTTGTGTTTTACACATCTTAAATCTTTTGTCCCCTCTTCCTTTATTATAGCCTTCTATAGTTTATCTTTTGTGATATAACTGATTCCTTTCTCATTTCTTTTTTTCTGTATATATATAAAATATTTTCTTTGTGGTTCACTGGGATTTATATTAAAGAAGCTAAGTATATAATTTACTAGTTTGAAAAGATACCAATTGAACTGCACTAGCATATAAAAATTCTGGTCCTCCCCCCCCCCCCCCCATTTTCCCTCTTTGTCATATGTCACATATAGCTTCCTTATGTTTTGCATGTCCATAAATGGAAATATGATTATTTCTTATCAATTGTGTTCTAAATCGTATAGGAAATAAAGGGTAGAGTTACATAATGAGATATTAAACCCATATGGTATGGGTTTTGCATTTACACATGCAGTCACCTTTACTGAGATCTTTACTTTTTCATTCTGCTCCAAACAACTGTCTCCTCTCCTTTCCTTTCAACCTGAAAAACTTCTTGTAGGACAGGTCTCTTGTTGACGAACTCTCTGTTTTTGTTTATCTGTGAATATTTTAAACTCCCCCTCATGTTTTGAAGGACAGTTTTGCTAGATAAAGATTTTTGGCTGTTTTTCTCTCTTAGCACTTTAAATTTGTCATACCACACTGCCTTCTTGTCTCTATGATTTCTATTATTTTTTTTTGTATGGGCAGGCACCGGGAATTGAACTTGGATCTCCAGCATGGCAGATGAGAATTCTGCCAGTGAGCCACCATTGCACTGCCTCTCTATGGTTTCTGATGAGAAATTTACACTTAATCTTATTGAGGATCCCTTGTATATGACAAATATCTTTTCTTTTGTTAGAAATAAAGAATTCTCGTCATCTTTGGCATTCAACATTTTGGTTAGTATGTGTCTTGGAGTAAGTCTATTAGGTTTTATCCTTGTTGGAGTTTGTTGCGCTTCTTAGCATATATGTTTATGTCTGTCATACGATTTGGGAAATTTCTGGCTATTATTTCCTTAGATATTATTTCTGCCCCCTTTTCTTCCTCCTCTCCTGTGATTCCCTCATTGCTTATGTTTGTGTGCTTCATGTTGTCCCACAGGTCCCTTAGACTTTGTTCACTTTTTTTTTTTTCATTTTCTCTCTTTATTCTTGTAGCTGTGTTTTCCATTGTTCTGTTTTCTAGTTCACCGGTTCTTTCTTCTGCCTGTTCAAATATGCTACTGAATGCCTCTAGTGTATTTTTAATCTCCATTATTGTGCTTTTTATCCTTATAAGTTCTTTGTTACTTTTTTTTTTTTTTTTGGCATGGGCAGGCTCCAGGAATTGAACCCGGGTCTCTGGCATGGCAGGTGAGAACTCTGCCACTGAGCTGCTGTTGCACCACCCCTGTGTTACTTTTTAAACTTTCTAATTTTTCTTTTTGATCACACATTGTCTTCCTTAAATCCTTTAGTTCCATATCCAATTTTAGTCTGTTTCTATCCATATTTTCTTTTAGTTCCTTGAATTGATTCAGATTTGACTGAACATCTTTTTTTTTGCATGGGCAGGCACTGGGGATTGAACCCAGGTCTCTGGCATGGCTGGTGAGAACTCTACCTGCCGAGCCACTGTGGCCCGCCCTGACTGAACATCTTTGATTAGTTGTTCCACTGCCTGTGTTTCCTCTGAAGTTTTAATTTGTTCCTTGACTGAGGCATCTCTTCCTGTGTTTTTGAATTGCTTGTGAACGTTTGTTGATGTTTGGGCATTTGATTACTTTCATGTGCTAATTCTGGAAGTCAGTTTTCACTCTTACCTAGGCTTTTATTATAGTTTGGCTTGTATAAGGCTCTTTTTCAATTCTGGGTCCAGCTTATACTGAGCCTTTAAAGCAGCCTGTGTTTAAACAGTTTAGATTTTTTTAAGTCTTTTTTGTACCTACCTCTTACACAGGGCATATGCTGTAACTGTTAAGATTATCCAATCAGTGCAACTATTTCACTTCCAGGTCAGGATTTCCTTCTTTTTGCTTTTCCTCCAGGAGTCTTGGGTTGTTCTCTTTATTTTTATACAAATTTTTTTCCCCAGTGGCTGTGATTTGGGCTGCCTTTGTATTTAGCTTTCTGCCCTGGGTCCACTGCCTTACTGTTGCTCAGTGTCCTCTTTTCATGTGGCATTTTTGCCTCTGAAAACTTATATCTTAGGGAATCTTGACCTATGGCGCCAGATGGGGTCAGAGTTCCAGTTTTCCCTTTAGGTTAACTAGCAGTTAGGGGCCAGGCTGGGCATGGGTGCAGCTTGCCAGTAGTTCTCCATGGATCACTCTGATTTCTGGGGGCTGCTCTGCAGGTGTGTGTGTGGGACTCTCGGTCATTTGCCCAGGGTGGGTTTGCGACCAGTGACCACGGCAGGAAGTGCCCATGGCTAGTGCACTGCCACAGTGTGTGTCTCAAACCATGCAGGACTGAGCGTGGGGGAGGGGTCCTGACAGGCAGGTCTGCTCCACTCTCATACCTATTTTTACCCCCTTCATTCAAGGTTTGTGGAGTCTTTCTTTAGTTTTTAGAGTTGATCTGCCTTTTTATTCAGCTAGCTATAAGTGGAAATGTTCCCAGGGATGTCTTAGCCTGTCTTATCTTTATCTTTGATGATGGTCCTTCCTTGTGCCTCTTTTTAAGGGGAATAAAATCTTCCCAGGAACCCTCAATGGACTTTTCCTCAGTCTTAATGGCCAGAATTGCAATGGAGAAAACATGACTGGCTGAGAAATGAATTAGGATTCATCTGTTGGGCCGGGCCCATTGCTCCATTCCCTCCTCAGCACAGGGCTTCCCAATCCAAACAAAATCGGGGTTCTGGTGGAAGGAGGAATGGGTCAGCAGCTTGTCGTGACCCCGCCCCCCAGAGGGTGGCTGCAGCTTCATGGTGCAGGGAGCACCCTGTGGTGCCCAGAGACACAACCAGCCACGTTGCAGCTGCTGCTCTTCTGTCTTTCTGCTCCAGGAGTTTAGACTTTAACAGGGTAAAAGGAGCCTCCCCCTGGAGGCGCATAAAGATAGATGAAAATGGCAATGACATTTGCGTTTCAGGATTTCAGGAGGTAGTGATGGAAATTAAACTCTAGTCATGGACTTGGTGGGGTGTTTTTCTACCTCTGTTGACTGAAGGAGGTTAATTATCAAAGTGAAGCAGACTCTCCAAGGCTCAGAGGGGCAGACTCGAAGAGTTGAAGACAGCATGCCTGGACCTAATCTAAACAGCCTGTCTTAGTTGTTCTTTTCTCCAGCAGCTCTGTGAACACACATTTGCTTCTCTTTTCACGCAGCTTTAGACAATAAATCGAAACCCTTTGGGAGCAATACCCAAATTACTAAAGCTCTAATGATCAATGTATGTCTGCCTTCCTGTGGGTTAGTAATTCTTGCTTCATATTCTCGCAATAGCAGGCTGGCCACCATCTTTGTTTCTTTTTCATGTCCCAATCTCTGTTCCGGGTGAGATGTCAAAACCAACTCTGGCAGTATGGCCCTGTTTCTTCAGTGTATGTTTGCACAATTTGCATCCCATTTTTCTTTTTTAAAACAGTGTAGTGGAAAGCGCACTGGAGTAAGAGTCAGGAGATAGGCATCTTGTTTTTGCTTGGCTGCCAGTGTGCCATGGCTCAGGCCAGTCTGCTACCTTTCTGGGGCTCATTCTCCATTTATGAGCAGAGGGATTGGATTACGTTGGAGTGAGCCCTGTCCCCTCCTCCTATGCTGCCTTAGTTGCCTAGGGCTTCCTTAGCAAAGTGGCAAAAATTGGGTTTCTTGAAACCACAGACATTTATTGTTTCACAGTTCTGGAAGCTAGAAGTTCAAACACAGAAGCTGGCCGCCCCTTGCTCCTTTGGAGCCTCTAGGGAAGCCTCTGTTCCAGCCTCTCTCCCAGCTTCTGGTGGTGGGTGGGCAATGGTTGGGCTTCAGTCTCTGCCTCAGTTTTCAAAACCTAAGAAGCTTCCCTTCAGTCTCTGCCTCAGCTAAATACAAAGGCAGCCCAAAGATGTCTTCCCATCTTTGTCCACATGTTCCCTTCTTGTAAGGATGGTTATGTTGGATTAAGGGCCCACCCTAATCTGGTTTGGCCTCCTTAACTGGAGAACATCTTCAAAGACCCTATTTCCAAATAAGATCATATTTGCAGGCCCAGGAGTTGGGCCTTGAACATGTTGTTCTGGGGACACGGTTCAGCCCATAGCACATGCCCATGTGGAAACCGTGACTCAGTCAAGGCTTTCCTCCCTGCCTACCACCTAGGCTCCCTTATAGACACTGTCCCCCATGACCTAGCTGCCAGCTGCCAATGGATGGCTGAGAGGTGATATTATAGATGAAATTGGCTGTCCCAGAACAAAGGAGTACTTTGGGTCATTTGTAGTTCTGTAATTCCTCCACCACACCGATGATAACAGCCCCTACTGTCTTCCACCTCCTCTGTCATGAGGTGCTCTGCTGTTTCAGTTTGCTAAAGCTGCCAGAATGCAATGTACCAGGAATGAATTAGACTCTTGTTGGGGGTGCATGGAATGAGAATCAAACCCGGGTCTCCTGCATGGCAGGCAAGAATTCTACCACTGAGCCACTCGTGTACCCCGAATTGGCTTTTATGAAGGGGATTTATTAAGTTACAAGTTACAGTTCTAAGACCATAAAAATGTCCAAATCAAGGCACCAACAAAAGGACACTTTCTCTCAAGAAAGGGTGATCACGTCCAGGGTTCCTCTGTACATGGGAAGGCACACGGCGACGTCTGCTGCCCTCTCCTGGCTTCTGGGTTCGAGCTGCTCTCCCAGTTCCTTCTGCATTTCCAGACATGTGTGTCCTGGTTTCACCTCTCTGCTCTCTGTGTCAGCTCTGAATTTCTCTTTCATAAAGGGCCCCAGGAAAGGATTAAGACCCACCTTGAATGGGCGGCTCACATCTTCATGGAGACAACCTAATCAAGAGGTCCCACCCAACAATAGGGATTAGATTAAAAGAACATGGCTTTTCTGGGGTACATAATGGCTTCAAACCAACACACCTGCCTTTGGAGAGCCTTAGTAGAGCTCCACTGGAAGCTCTGTTCCTCTAGGTCATGTTGTCATCAGGGTCATAACGTACGAAGGAGGGCTGGTGTCCACGGTGGCTGCTTTGGTCTTGTTCAGGGAGGAATCCCCAGCATCTCGCTTGGGGCCTGGAGCACAGTAGGACTCTGCTCTCATTTGTGGAATCGAATGAATGAGAGTTAAAGCATGCCTTCCCGCTGGGGGGGCACGTCTTTTCTCTACAGGGGACTCCTAGGGGACTACATTTATGTTTTGGTAAAGAAAACTGCTTTCCTCCTCCTTTTGGATATTTATTAGAGTTTTAGAAGTGTTTCCTTTTTTTTTTTTTTTTCTGATTTTCAAAACCTTAGGAAGCAAAGAAAATGGGAATTAAAGGCTTCAGTCTCAGAGGTAGTGGCTTTATTAGGGTACGCCCGGGAGCTGACGAATGCTAAGAAGCTGCCTGCTGGGCTATTCTGGCCCACGGCCTGTCCTCAGCAGCCACGGCTGGGCTTGGAGCCATGCTTCCCTGTCACCTTCACTGCTGGCTGCTGCCAGTCTTCTCCCCCAGCCCTGGCTGTGGACGGGCCAGTGGCTGTCTCCTTGCTTGCTTGGAGGAGCTGCTCCCTGACTGAGGGCTTCCCTTACTGGGACATGCTGAACACTGAGGCCATAGCCTTCGAGCAGCCTGGGAATGGGTCTGGATCTGGCTTCTCTGCCAACAGTGGAAAGAAAGGAACATTTACAGGATGTTGACTGTGTGCTGGGTGCAGTGTGGGTCACTTTACACAAAACCTTGTTAATGTCATCCTCCTGGCACATCCCCACTTTACAGATGTGCAGACTGAGGCTCCCAGATGGGAGGTGGTGATCCAGCTGCTGAGAGAGAAAGCTGAGAACCAACCTGAGGCCTGGCTCCAGGTCTCTGTGCAACACAGACCTGGGTACTTGGAAGTGGAGTGAGTTCAGAGTGGAGTAGGGCTAGGGGTCCCACAGGCCCACTGCGAGGGGAAGTGCCTCACCTGTCTAGTCTGTAGCCCAGTGCACTTACCTTGGTATGTGCTACCTGTGGGCCCAGCCCTTTACTGTTAATGATATTCTGCCTCTGCCTTAGTGGCCTCCTGTTCTTGATTACTCATTGCCATCCCCCAGGAAGAGGAAGGGATCTTAGGCTGCTAGAATATGTCCTTAAAAATACGTGTGAAGGGGTTTGGTATATTTGACTGTTGATTTTCTCGTGCAAGGTCTTCTCCCAGTTTCTCCCTCTGTCAGTGGGCCTGACCCCTGGCTACGCTGGGAAGAGGGTCTTATTCTAACCCTGCCTTGAAGCATTTATGTGATTATTTAATTATCCGTCAACTGTGTGGCAGGAGTAAAGGAGCATCAGGGTATACTCTCCTAGAGGGCCTTTTTTTAAAAAAAATGTTTTTTGTAAGTGATGCGCTCACAGGATTTAAATGTCAAGAGATCAAAGAGGCAGCTTGAAAGGTCTCTACCCATCCTTGCTCTCCCAGTCATCTAGTTCCCTCCCAAGGGGCAAGCACTGAAAATAGTTTGTCATCTCTTTCCAAAAGTCCTTCTGTGCATCTTATCCAGTGGTGCCCGATGGGGACTAGGAGAGATGGAGCAAACGTGGACAATCAAGGAGGAGTTCCCAAAAGGCCTACGTCTGCAGCCATCTGGAGACCAGTTTGAGAGGACAGGATAGTGTGGATATTCTGAAGATGCTTCCCAGAGGGTTTGGGCAGAACCACCCCGTACCAGGCCCCCGACTGGTCTAGGTAGGCAAGATGTGAACTTGTAGAAACAGGCACAGCAATAAGAGCTGAGCTTCAAGACTGAGATGGAGGTCAGTACAGCCAGGGGGTGCCCTGGCCCAGATGAGGGAGAGAGCAGGGGTGGGGACTGCTGTTGCCAGCAGGGTCTGTTATGAAAGGCTGACCTTCGCTCCCTTGCTGTGTGACTTTGGTTATTGTGTTCACCCTCTCTGAGCCTCCTTGTTCCGTGGAACCCCTAATGGATTTTTAACTTTTTTGTTCCTTGAAACCCCTTTAGCCTCTGAGAAATTTATGACCTCTTTAAACATAAACAGTAAAATACATCGGATTATAAAATTAATGAATAACTTGAAACATGGTTCATTCCATGGACCCCTGGTAGTCTGTGGGCCCCAGGTAGGGCTAGTCCAATCGTCTCCATCCCCTGGATTGCTGGGAGGCCCCCACTGAGCCTCTTGCTTGGGGTCTGGCCTTTCACCTCCCCCTTCTGGGGGGGGTATGGACCTGGTGTGGGGGTTAAATGTTGGTTGGAGCTTGAATGGGGGAGTGGGGCAGGAGGAGGCACCATCTCTCGGGTCAGAGGCCCCCGGCCTGCCTTGTTTGTATAACAGTGAAGATTCGTATTCACATTATGGAAGTAGAATGGGAAGTGGGCTGGACAGGCCTTTTGGGGCCAGGTGGTGAAGGCAGCTCATGCTGTTGGAGCTGTTTCCCATGGTAAGAGCTGGAGTGAGGTGGTGGGAGGCACAGGGTACATTGAGGGGCTGAAGACAATTGGTTCCCATGCCCAGGGATCCTGGGGAGCGTTGCTCCATGACTCCTGCTCTGAGGTGAGCCAGAGCCAGGGTGCAGCTCCCTTGAGCTGTCCTGGGTCTGCATCCGAGGCCTCTGTGCTCAGGGCAGCACCCGGACCTCTCCTGGGGCTGCTTGGGGGACTGGAGTCATTGACCAGGAGAGGGGGGTGCTTTGCAAAGAGTCAAATAAAAACCCACTTTTCTGAGGCTCAGCTTCCCTTGTGCCTCAAGGTAGGAGATGGTGCTCAGATGCAACCAGCCTCCAGTTTCCCAAAGGTGGCAGCACTGTCCCAGGAATCAGCATCCCCACGTCCCACGGCTTGGGATGGACCCCTGATATTGCTGAAGTGGGTACTGCCTGCCTGTCTTTGCAGCCGGGCCTCCCGGCCCTGGCAGGCATCTCCCAGGTGGTCCCACGTGGTGGCCTTCTTACCTGGGACAGGGACGGTCCCAGTGTCACGGACTGAGCCTGCCTGGGTGCTGGGGCCACCCAGCACAGCCTTGAAGCTGCTCGGGAGAGCTGGACTTGGCAGGCAGCTCAGGAACCAGTGTCATGTGATGCAGAAGGAAGTGGCGGCCTTCAGTTGAGTTTTTCCCTCCCTCTTTTGGTGTTGGGGGAAGGGGTGAGGTGGGGGTTCTGGAGGGAGGTGGGCATTTTAAACAGTGGAGACTTGAGACTGAGTTTTTCCTTTTCAGACAATTGAACGGTGGGTAAGAACAGCTTGAAGTGTTTGAGTGGGTTTTGTTTAAGGCTTGCAGCAGTGCATTGATCTCCATTCCTGCAGAGTCAAGGCAGGCTTCAGTCTCTCCTCTGCAGGTAGTGGTGGGAGTGTGGGCTGGATGCCGCTGCTCCTGATGCCTGTGCTCAAGTGGGGGCGGCATCACCTTAACAGGATCGACGGAATCAATTTTCAAGCATCTCCTTGAAGATGGACTTGGCTGCAGTAGCAGGAGGAGAAGCTTTGGAGGGGCGGGCTCACTGGTGGCTGTGCTGGCTCTCATCTTCTGAGGCTAAGCCTAGACGATCAAATGTGACCTCTTAGGAAGATTTAAATCCACATGCCTTCTTGAAACCAAAATGCTAACCCTCCACTTTCCCCTTCTTCCTCATGTTTTCTCTCTCACACAGACGCCCACATGCTCACACATTCACACAGTCATTAAAGCAAATAGACGATGAGAAACAATGCACATTTTATTTATGCATTTATTCCAAACCTATCTGTTGAGCCCGTGCTGTACTGTTGCCTGCCCCTGGCTCCGAGATAAGGGGGCACGGGTGGGTGCAGTTCCTTTGGTCACGGGCTTTATATTGCGGGGGGAGGAGGAAGGCAGTGGACAGATAAGCGGACGAGGGAGAGAGACGTCACATGGAAACATGCTCTGCAGAGAAGTGGGGTGTTGGGATGTGATGGCGACATGGGCACTGCTCTACATTGGTGTCAGGAAACGCCTATGGAGGAGGCGGAGGGCGTTCCAGCAGGCGGGGCCGGGGGTGCCAGGCGGGAGGATGGAGGGGCCTCAGCGGTGGCCTTGTGGTCCCAGTGCCTGGCGAGGAATCTAGAGGGGATGGAGCCACTCAAGGAGTCCCTGCCTTTTAAAAAGCTTCTTGTTGTGGTCACGTAGACCTAACATAAGATTTGCCATTTTAACCATTTTTAAGTGTACAGGGCAGTGGCATTAATGACACTCACCGTGTTGGGCTACCATCACCACCTTCCATTACCAAAACTTCTTCGTCCTGCAAAACAGAAACTTTTTTTACCCATTAGGGCAATAAGTTCTCACTCTCCCCACCCCTGCCCCTACCCCTGGTAACCTCTAATCTACTTGATGTCTCTATGAATTTGCTGCTTCTAGATGTTTCCTATAAGTAGAATCCTACCATATTTGTCTTTTGGTGTCTGGCTCATTTCGCTCAGCGTAATATCTTCAGCGTCCGTCCGTGTGCAGCCTGGATCGGGACTCCATTCTTTGCAGCTGAGGATTATCCCGCTATTTGTTATGTGCTTATACTGAATTTTGTTTATCCATTCATCAGGCAGCAGACACTTGGGTTGTTTCTACCCTTTGGCTGTTGTGAACAATGCTGCCGCTGAGGGGTTCGCAGGGGAGTGACATGAGAAAGTACCTCCAGCCCAGTTAAATCGTCCACAATTGCCATCACATGCACACGTCGTGACTCTGTATTTGTGGGCCTCGGCAGAGGAACACGGGGTGGCTGGAGCTAGCTGGCGCTTTGATGGTGCTTCCGTGTGCACTCCGTATATGCTGACTGCGCGCGGTGTGTCATATCATCTAAACCCCACAGCAACCCCAGGAGGGGGACGGAGTAGCCGTCGGTTTGCTGAGAAGGAAAGCAGGATGCGGTGGGGAGGTAGTTCACTCGAGGCCTCCCAGCTAGAGGTGGACCTCGGCAGGACAGGCTCCAAACTCTGTGCCTTAGTCTCCTTCCTGGAAGTGGAGACCCTGGACCACTACTTACCTTGAGATGGGACCTTTCCAGCACCTCTCTCCAGTTCTGGGGCTTTTTTCTGTAGTCTGAGGAATCTGCATCTACGTAGGGATGGGCACTATTGTGTGTGGTCCGAGACATGTGATGAACTTTTTGAGGTAACAAACTTGGACTGTTTAAAAAAAAAAAAAAAAAGACCGAGAGGCTGAGTTTGATTCTGGTTCTCTTTTCCTTTCTACTTCCTAGACTCATGTATTGTACGAGATTTCCAGAGAGATTGTTTCATCTTTTACAGAAATTAGCTCCTGTAGATCAAAATTTAGCCAGTTATTGAAGTCACCCAGAATGCTTAGTAGGAGCCCCAAATTCCTGCTGGCTGACCCTGGGTAGGCCATGCCTCACTGGCATTAGTTTTCCCTTCTGTAAAATGACCTGCTGACCTCTCAAACACTTCTTAAAGAGATTATACATCCTTCCTGGAGAGTCAAATCAGGTACTTAAATAGGCTTTAGGTTGGGAAGTTCCTTTTTAATTCCAGTCTCATGTCTTCTTCCTTGCTATTTGTGCTTTAAGCCTGTTCATTTCTCCTCCGTGAGAAGCATCTGGCTGCCATTCCCTCACAATAACCCTGTATTTTTAGGGCCATGGCTGTGATGTCGTCTTTTGGCCTCTGGCTAAATAACTAAGCAGAATCCCCAGGGTCCAGCACAGATGGATTGCAGGTCCCCTCCTGGTTGATAAGCTAGGGCTGCTGTTTGACAGAGACCCCCCCCACCCCTTCCCTCTGCCACCCAGCCTGATCCCGGAGGCCTGGCGGCTCTGAGGTGGCCCCAGGAGGGTTTGGTTTGTGTCTTTCCAGACGAGTTGCCCCTTTTTTCAGCTCCAGGAAATAAACAGTGCCAATGGTCACCTATTCTCCTCGGCCGCCGGCTGGGTAAGAAGAGAAAACTCGGGCTACATCCCGCTAGGTCACTCACAGCTGTTTTTCCTTTTCAGAACGATAAATCTGAAAAATCCTGTGCTGCGGCATATGCTGGAGAGGGGGAATGAGGTCTTGTGTGTCTTGATGCAAAAGATAGTGACGACGCAGAAGTGCGTGATATCGGAGCACATCCAGGTTGAGGAGAAGTGTGGCGGCATGGTGGGGCTCCAGACCAAGACCCTGCAGGTAGGGGGCCGTGGGTGCAGTGCTGGGGACCTTGGCCAGGCACTCTTCGTTTGGGGGGCATCTTCACTAGCCAGGATGCTTTCTCTGGTGAGTTGGCAGAAACCCAACGCAAATCAGCTTCACAAGAAAGAGTGTATTGGCTCATGTGACCAAAACATTTGGGGCAGTTGCAGCTGGATCCAGGCTTCAGAGGATCGGTGAGCAGACCTTCTCGGTGCTGACCGGTCTCGGGTGCGCCCTCTCCTTGCGGGGGCTGGCAGCTCTGGGCTTTCATCCATCCTGGTGCCACCGCAGGGCAGAGGATGTTTCAGGGCTGGCTCTCTAGACCGACCAGGGTCATGTCTCCCAAAGCAGACCTGGTCCAGGGCAGTGGGGCACTTGGATTGGCCAGCAGACTGTCCCTGCTTCCCCCTTGGAATCATATGGGCTGAGAGTGTGTGTGTGGGGTGCTTTCCAGGAGGAAAAGGGATAAAAAGGTATTAGCTAAGTGAAACCCACAGAGAATAGCTAAACCCTCCAGAGCTAGGTAATCCCTGGAGTAAATCCCCAAGTGCTTTATGGATTGAGTTAGGGCATGTAAAGCTCAGTACACTCTTTTTTTTTTTTTGTATACTCATCATCATATCATTTCTTAGAACATCTGCATCAATTCAGAAAAAGCAATAAAAAGAAAACAGAAAAATATTCATTCATACCATACCTCTTACTTCTCCCCTTCACCGATCACCAGCATTTCAATCTACTAAATTTAACGTTTGTTCTCCCTATTATTTATTTATTTTTAAGCCATATGTTTTACTTGTCCATCTATAAGGTAGACAAAAGGAGCATCAGACACAAGGCTCTCACAACCACACAGTCACACTGAGACAGCCATATCATCATACAATTATCTTCAAGAAACATGGCCACTGGAGCACAGCTCACATTTTCAGGCAGTTCCCTCCAGCCTCTCCATTACGCCTTAACAAAACAGGTGATATCTATTTAATGCATAAGAATAACCTCCAGGATAACCTCTCGACTCTGGAATCTCTCAGCCACTGACATTTTATTTTGTCTCATTTCGTTCTTCCCCCTTTTGGTCGAGAAGGTTTTCTCAATCCCTTGGTGCTGAGTTCCAGCTCACTCTAGGATTTCTGTCCTACATTGCCAGGAAGGTCCACACCCCTGGGAGTCATGTCCCACGTAGAGAGGGGGAGGGCAGTGAGTTTGTTTGCTGTGTCAGCCGAGAGAGAGAGGCCACACCTAAAGCTCAGTATGTTTATCTTTGTCTACATAAGCGGGTGCTTCTGAATTAAATTATAGACACTAAATTAAATTATAGAGCTAGTCTTAAACTTCAGTGGAAGAGGTGGCCTTCAACCTCATGCTGTTTCTCCTCCAGTTTGCTCTAGTGCCTGATATTCCACTCTTAGAGATTCACCTTTGAGGGATTAACTTTTGGCTTTTGCTAGAGGATCCAGGCAGTTTGGAAGGAGATACAGGTCTGGAGCTGGGACTTTCCCTGACAGGGCTAGCCAGGAGGCTGGGAAAGTAGTGGTATGGGAGGTTCCTGGCAGGAGTTGGCTGAGGCTTCCCTGCCGGTGCTACTGCTGGCAGTCATACTCACAGAAGTCCTGGAGCTGCTGAGAGTCAGGATGCCCAGCTCCTTTGTTGACCCAAAGCATCTCACCAAGATCGGGCAGCCTAAGGAGTTCTCTGATATCTCAGTGTTTGGTCAGCACATCGTTCTCATTTTCCTTTCCCTGGGCATTGTGAGAAGGGACCATATCTGTAACAGTTTTTGAAGGCGAAAGTTTTGGTCCCTGCTTTCTTGGCAGTTTCCTATGTGCCCTTCCCTAATTCCTGCTTTCTTTCCTCCACCCTCCCCCGTCATTCATCTCCACCTGTTTTGTTCAACAGCATAGCGTTGCATTGTGAGAGGATGGCTTTAGAATGACAGGCTTGCAGGTTCTCTTTCAGTTAGGCTCTTCGAGTCAAACTTTGACGGTGTTTAGGATTTTCAAAGCTGTTTCCATAACCCTGTGAGGGAAATCGGGAAATTACATCCTGTTTCTCATTTTTTATCTTCTCTATTCAGCACCACTGACTGAAAGTCACTGTATCTCTTACTCTGGCAGGCTGGCTATTTCCATGGTAATATGTTTAATAGCTCATGATGCCAGTGAGGGTTAATTCTTACCCCTGCCTTCTGGTGCCTCCCTTCCATGCAGACCAGTGGGCATTTTCTGAGCACCTGCTGTGTGCAAGGCTCTAGGGGATGCAGGAAGCCAGGCAGGGTCCAACATTCGGTGACAGGCATCCCTGCTGGAAGGTGTGCTCTCGCCCGCAGGTGTCGGTGACGGAGGATGGGAGCGTTGTCAAGGACAGCAGCGTGGTGCTGGAGATCCCGGCTTCCACCACCATTGCCTGTGGCGTCGTCGAGCTACATGTGAAATTGGACGGCCAGTTTGGTGAGCACCAGCCTCCTGCCTGGGGCTCTGCCTCTGGAGGATGCTCACAGACCCCCCTTCTCCCCCTGAGGTGCCCAGTTGTAGAGGATCACCCACTGCTTTGGGGGTTGTGAGGAAAGAAGCAATGAGATGCGAGAAGAGTTTGGGGATGGCCCGTGACCCGTCCCTGGGCAAGTGGGGTGCATTGAGCAGGCTCTGTGGAGGGGGCCTGGGCACAGCACCACCTCCCCTTCAGCCCCCACCCAGGTGTTAACGTGGGGCTCTTTAGACAGCAGACCTGGTGTCACCCCCAGTGCTGCACTGTCCTGTGAGGTCTTGGGCAAGTTGCTAAATCTTGCTGAGCCTCAGCATCTCCATCTCTGGAAGGGGAGAGAGAAGCCCCAGAAGGGGCTCAAGTGAGAGAAGGCGCATGTATGGCCCGGCAGGGAGGCTGCTGAGGAGCACCCTGGCCCTAGCTATTACTACTACTCTTATTATTTCTATCTTTCACCCCCAACATGAAACCAGACATGCTGAACCCGACCTTCCTCTTTGGATCAGATGTATGTCCAAAGCTTGTAGATCCTGGTCATTGCCATGGTTTGAAGAAAATAAAGGCTCTCATGTAGCTAGTGTCTCCTGCTCTTAAAAGAACCTGTCCCTTCCCTTACAGTCCTCCTGAGAAGAGGTCATGTCGAGCCTGGGAAAACTGTCAGGTTGCTTTCAGGAATATGAATGAATGGACACAACATGCCAAGTTAAAGTTAAAATTTTTAGGTGTGATAATGATATTGTGGTTCCGTTCATAAAAGTGGCTCCTTGTCTTTTAGAGACTTACACCAGAATATTCGTGGATGAAATGGTAGTATTTCTGGGGCTTGCTTCAAAATGGTATGGGGGAGTGGACGGGGATTGGGTGGGGGTTAGAGATGAAGGAAGAGTGGCCGTGGGTTGTCCGTCATGCAGCTGAGCACTGGGCATGTGGGGGCCGTTACACTGCACCGTCTTTCTGTTCTAGTGTGGCTTGATGTCTGCCATGATAGAAATGTTTTTAACAGTGCACCACGATATACCACGTCCAGGTCTGTAGCTGACTCCTGCTCCTCCCCCAAGTGTTTGCTGTCAAGCGGTAAGGTTGAAGTTCCGGATAAGGTGGTGGGAGAGATGGCCTTGTGCACCTGACTGTTTAGCTCCAGGAGCTCCCGATAGAATGCTGGCTCTCCTCGTGTGACATAGTCAGCAAGTCAATGGGCATTTGAGGAGCAGGAGGAGATACAGCCTAGGCATGGAACGAAATTGCCGAGCCTACCCCTTTCATTCTACAGCTGAGGCAGCCTGCCTTTCAGGGAGGTGAAATGACTCGCATGAGGTGACATTATCAGAAGTTTTAAGAAATAGGTCAGAGAGGTAGCTCACAGCCCTATGAATCATGACTTACATCCTTTTGGCCCAGAGTTCCAAATTTAATGTCATCTCATGGTCATTTAAAAAAATATTTTATTCTTTTCTCTTTGCGAGACTTTTGTTATCTAAATAACTGCATTTGCTAAGATGATTAAGCTGTTCCTCAGCTGTTTGTTCTTAGTGTATGAGAAGCGGGGCTGTCCCCTGAGCTGTGTGATTCCAGCCCGCACACTTGTGCCTTGGTTATCCTGCCTAGCCTTATAGGGGTAAATATGTCACTTAGTAAGGCCTTTCGGAATCTTGGCTTGCACCTGAGCCACGACCATGCTGTGGCCCCTTCGGTGGCTGGGGGCCCAGGCTGGGGTGCCATCCTAGGCGGTGGTGGTCGGGCAGGTTTTTTTCTTGTTTGTCCAAGGAGATGTCCCTACCTGACCTGCCTTCAGTTCCGTGGGCTCCCTGTTGTTCCCATGGGAGCCTCTCTTTTCTCAGATGGGCGTTTGAAAGACACAGCCTTGCCTGGCCTGACTCTCCTGTTTGCATTTCAATTTCAAGCCTTTTTTCTTGCTTGCTTCCGCTGTCTTTGAAAATAAACTGTTCTTTGTGCTGTGGAGAAGGAGGTACCCTCGGGATTTCTCAGCAGTTCCTTTGGCTTGTTTCCCACCCCCAGGCCTTAGAAGCATCTCTCCTGTTCTTTCCTTCTGCTGAGTGCAATGCTTTGCAGTATGGTGGTCAGACCGCTGTTCCGTGTGAGTCACTCACTGCCTGATTTTAAAACCACTTCTGTTTTCTTTACCCGTCTGTGTTTTCTGCCCCTTTTGCCACAGAATGTTCTGATCCAGCTTCTTCAACACGAACAGGCAGGAGCTGGAAGGGCCATTAAGATGCTGCTGTTCTATTCTGCATTCTGGGTGGGATTGCATTTAAGAGGGTTTCTCTTTGTGCTTTTCAGCCCCAAGAGAGGCAGATGCCCCAGTCCTGTGGTTGCAGCCCATCTCTCAGCCACGCTCACCACAGTGTGGTCCCTTCCCTCTCTAACGGCCTCCTCTCTGCCAACATTTATGGACATTCAGAAGCATCATTTTATTGTCGTTGAACTTTAGCTTATACTTTTGTACAATTAGGAATTTGCCAGTGCCCTTTCAGCTCAGATTCCCTCCTGGTGGCCCTGTGGACATGGTACCAGCGTTTGCCACATGGCCTGGAGTCCATCAGCTCTTCCCATGCCTGCTGGCTCTGACACTCGCATCTCCCCAGGTTCCCGTCACAGACTATTATTGCCTCTCTGAATCTTTGCCTGTCTGCCCATCCTGGCAGTGTAGCCAATGTGATTATTCTAAAACAGAAGCTTGCTCATTTCATTCTCCTGCTTAAACACCCTCTATGGCTCCCTGTCATCCCCAAGATGAAGTCTGAACTTCAAGCCACGTCGTAGTTCATCCCAGCATGTGTCTCAGTCTTCTCCCTCATCACTGGCCCCACCCTACCCACGGTCTTGCCAAAGTTAGCGCACTGTCTTAGAAGGTGCCAGCTTCCTCACACCCTGAGCCATTATGCCTGCTGTTCCTTCTGTCCGGAGCTTGATCTCTGCCTCTTTGTCAGGCTAACTCCTTGGGAAGCTTTCAGAAGCTACTTAAACACTCTTTTGCCCAAGAAGACTTGTCTGGTCTCTCTCCCTGCCTCTCACTTAGTGACCTTCTGCTCCTCTGCCACTAGCCGCATTAACCCCAGTCCTTGCTCTTACCGTGCTTGTTGTCATGGTCTGTGCTTTAGTCCTTTCGGATCTATAGGACCTAGCACGGTACCTGGCACGCAGAACTACTGCATATTTGTCATGCACAGGGGAACGTGTAGATGAAAGGATGGCAGCCCTTCAGGGTGGAAGGCAAGAGTGCATGTGGAAAGGCAAGGGGGGGGGTACCATGGACAGGATAGAAGTTGGTTCAGCATTATTTATAGGCTTTTGGCAGGGTTTGAGGCTGTGTTAACAGTCATGGCCCCCGTCCTCAGGGAGCCTGTTCTCTTCTAACACTGGACAAGTGTTCCCTGGCACAAGTGACTGTTTTTTTGTTTTGTTTTTAAACAAGTAAAGGTGTTTATTTGCTCTAGGAGAAGACCAAAACCAAGTGTTTATCCAGGGCCTGTATGGCAGCTCCATGATATTGCAAACCAAGGCTCCTTTCTGTTTCATCCCCAGGGTTGCAAGATGGCTGCTGCTGCTTCAGGCATCACAGCTATGAGGGAAGGGCTGGAGGGACACAAAGGCACAGGGACTGCCCCATCTTACTGGCCATAACTGGGTCACATGGTCAACCCCTAGCTGCAAGAAAGTGCTGGGGAAATGAGCTTTCTAATTTTATCTAAATTTATCTAATTTTACTTATAAACACTATGTAGCCACAAAACATATGCTTCCCCTTCCCCTGTACCCTCTACCATAGTGATCTCTAATCTACTTTTTGTGTGAATTTGCTATTTCTAGACATCTTCTAATATTTGGTGACGTCATGCAGCATCTGTCCTCATGTGTCTTGGTTATTTCACTGAAAATGGTTTCAAGGTTCTCCATGTGGCAAGTCTCAGAACGTCATTCTTTCTTACAGTCACAAAATATTCCATTGTGTGTATGTAACATTTTGTTTATCCATTGTTGATATTTTTTTTGGCTATTGTGAAGAATGCTGCTATAAACATTTGCTGTAAAAGCATCTGTTTGAGACCCTGTATTTACTTTCTTTGGGGTATATACCTAGAAGTAGAATTTCTGGGTCATATGGTGATTCTGCATTTTACTTTTTGAAGTTTAGCTATATTGCTTTCACTGTGGCTGTATCATTTCACATTCCTACCAACAATACACTAAAGTTCCAACTTGTCTTTCTCTTCTCCAACACTTTTTTTTAAAATAATAGCTATCCTTGTAGATATAAAGTGGTATCTCATAGCGTTTTTTTTTTAACTTTTTATTAGTAATAACATATGCAACTCTAAGTGTCATTTCAACAACTTTCGAGTGTATAGTTCAGTGGTATTAATTACACTAACAGTACTGTGCTACCATCATCAACATCCATTACCCCCAACTTTTCCATCACCTCAGACATAAACTCTGCATCCATTAAGAATAAACTACCCCCTCCTTTCACCCTCTGACCCCTGGTAACATGTAATTTATTATTTGTATCTATGTATTTGCTGATTCTAGGTATTTCATATAAGTGAGATGATACAATATTTGTCTTTGAGTTTGGCTTATTCACTCAGTATGATGTCTTCCAAGTTTCGTACGTGTTGTAGCATGTATCAGAACTTCATTCCTTTTATGTCTGAATAATACTCCATTGTAACTATCTAGGATATTGTTCTAGTTTGCAAGCTGCCAGAAAGCAACACACCAGAGACAGATTGGCTTTTAATAAAAGGGGATTTATTTTGTTAGTTCTTCAGAGGAAAGGCAGCTAACTTTCAACTGAGGTTCCTTCTACGTGGGAAGGCACAGGATGGTCTCTGCTGGCCTTCTCTCTAAGGCCTCTGGGTTCCAACAACTTTCCCTGGAGTGATTTCTTTCTGCATCTCCAAAGGCCTGGGCTGAGATGAAGTATGCTGAGCTGCTTGGGCTGGCTATGTTGAGACTCTCATTTAAGCACCAGCCAATTAAATCAAACATCATTCATTGCAGCAGACACGCCTCCTAGCTGACTGCAGATGTAATCAACAGATGAGGTTCACATACCATTGGCTTGTGGCCACAGCAACAGAATTAGGTACCTTCACCTGGCCAAGTTGACAACTAATCTAACTACCACAGATATTTGTATAGTTTTAGTTCTTATATTTAGGTCCTTGACCCATTTTGAGTTGTTGATTTTTGATTTTTGATTTTTTTGGTGGGGTGTTAAATGTTGTGAGTTGGTTTATGGTGTGAGATAGGAGTCTAACTTCATTCTTTTTCATGTGAATATCCAGTTTTCCCAACACCATTCTGTTCTATTAGTCTATATCTCTTATCTTTGTGATAGTACCACACTGTTTTGATTACTGTAGCTTTGTAGTGCAGTTTGAAATTGGGAAGTGTGAGTCCTCTAACACTGTTCTTTGTCGAAATCATTTTGGCTGTTTGGGGCCTCATGCATATGGACTTGAGTATTGGCTTTTCCATTTCTGCAAACAATTCTGGTGGAATTTTGATGGGATTGCATTGAATTTGTATATTGCTTTGGGTGAACAAGGGATGTCTTGCCATTTATTTCAGTCTTTAATTTCTTCTACTTATGATTTGTGGTTTTCTGTGTACAAGTTTCTTACATCTTTGTAAAAGATGTAAATTTTGCAATTTGTAAATTTGTTTTTTAGGTGCTATTGTAAATAGAATTGTTTTTATAATTTCCTCTTTGAATTGTTCATTGCTAATGTATAGAAACACAACTGATTTTGTGTGTGTGTGTTGCTATTACAGTCTTTTGCTCTGCTGAAATCTTTTATTAGCTCTAGTAGTTTCCTTGTGATTCCTTTGGATTTTCTATACAAAATCATTTCATCTGCAAATAAATAGAGATTTGTTATATTTCTTCCTTTCCAATTTGGATGCATTTTATTTATTTTTCTTGCCTAATTTCTCTAGCTAGAACTTCTAGTACAATATTGAATAGCAGCGGAGAAAGCAGGTATCCTTGTTTTGTTCCTTCTCTTAAGCGGACAGCTTTAAGTCACTCATCATTGAGTTTGATGTTAGCTGTGAATTTTTCATAAGTGGACTTTATAATGTTGAAAAAATTCCCTTCATTCTTATTTTTTCTGAGTGTTTTTATCAAGACAGGGTGCTGGATTTTGTAAAATGCTTTTTCTGCATCAATTGAGATAATCATGTGGTGTTTTCTTTGTTCTATTTATGTGGTGTATTACATTGATTGACTTTCTAATTTTGACCCACCCATGCATTCCTGGGATAAATCCCACTTAGTCATAGTGATTAATTTTTTTCACTATGCTCCTGGAATCAATTTAATGTTGTTTTATTGATTTCCTAAGGGAAATTGGTCTGCAATTTTCTTTTCTTGTGTTATCTTTATCTGGCTTTGGTTTCAGGGTAATGCTGACCTCATAGAATGAATTAGGAAGTGTTCCCTCCTCTTGAATTATGTGGAATAGTTTGAGAAGGATTGGCATTTTAATTCTAATTTAAACATTTGGTAGAATTCACCAGTGAAGCCATCTAGTCCTGGCCTTTTCTTTGGTGGAAAGTTTTTGATTATTGATTCAGTCACTGTACTTGTTATAGAGTTTTTGGGGTTTTCTGTTTCTTCCTGAGTCAAGTTTTTCTAGAACCTGTCTTGTATCTAGATTACCTAATTTCTTGGTAAAATTGTTTATGTTATTTTCTTGTTACCCTTTTTGTTTCTGTAAGGTCAGTAGTGATATCACTAGTTTCAATTCTGGTTTTAGTTTATTTGCATTGTCTTTTTCCCATATCAGTTTGGCTAACAGTGTGTCAATTCAATTTTTTTTTTCCCAAAGAAATAAGTTTTAAATTATTTTCTCAATGGTCTTCTAGTCTCTATTTCATTTATCTCCACTTAAATCTTAATTATTTCCTTCCTTTGCTGACTTTGGGCTTATTTTGTTCTTTTTATGTACAAGATATGGAGTTAGGTTATTTACTTGAGAGATTTTTCTATTATTAAGGTAGGCATTCATAGCTATAAATATCTCTCTGAGCACTGCCTTTGCTGCATCCCATAAGTTTTGCTATGTTGTGTATTTGTTTTCCTTTGTCTGAAAGTATTTTCTAATTTCCCTTGTAATTTCTTCTTTACCCCATCGGTTGTTTCAGAGTATGCTTTTTTTTTCTTTTTCTATTTTTCATTCTGGTGTTGATTCCTAGCTTCACTCCATTGTGGTTGGAGAGGTTACTAATCTTATAAAATTTATTGAGACTTCTCTTGTTCCCCAAAGTATGGTCTATCTTGGAGAATGATCTATGTCATTTGAGAAGAATATATATTTTGCTGTTGTTGGGTAATGTGTTTTTATGTCTGTTAGGCCTAGTCGGTTTATAATGTTGTTCAGGTTTTCTATTTTCTTGTTGATCTTCTGTCTAGATGTTCTATCCATTATTGAACAAGTGATGTATTGAGGTCTCCCACTATTAATATAGGCTACTATTATTTCTCCTTTCAATTCTATCAGTATTTATTTCACATATTTTGGGGTCCTGATGTTAGGTGCATTTATGTCTATAATTGTTATATCTTGTTGAATATGAATATATCTCTATGTAGTATCCTTTATCTAGTAAGTATTTTATCTAAAGTTTATTTTATCTGATTTTAGTATAGCCATTCTAGCTCTCATTTGATAACTATTTGTACTTTCAACCTGCTTGTGTCTTTGGATTGAAGATGAATCTCTTGTAAACAGCATTTAGTTAGGTCATCCTTCTTTACCCATTCTGTCATTCTGTCTTTTGATGAGAGAATTTAATCTATTTACATTTAAGTTAATTACTGATAAGGCAAAACGTCTGCCATTGTGCTGATTGTTTTTCATAAGTCCTACACTTTTTTGTCCCTTCTTTCCTCCATTACTGCCTTCCTTTTTGTTTAGATGCTCTTTACAATGTGCCATTTTGAATTGCTTCTCATTTCCTTTTATGTAATTTTTTCTTTTTTAGATATTTTCTTCGCAGTAGCCCTGGAAATTAGATTTAACCTCATAAATCTTTTACAATTTGGTTTACATTGATAAAAAATTAATTTCAGTAGCCTACATATACTTTGTTCCTATATCCTTCCATCTCCCTTTGTATTGTTCTTGCTACAAATTACACACTTTATATCTTGTGTGCTGAAGCTTTTTATTTATATTTATTTTTAGTAATTGGGCATAATGACACTCAAAACAAATTGAGGTAAGTAGGAAAGGGAAATGAATGGTAAATTGGCAATAGCCGTGTCTGTCACAAAATTGTAAGATGTTGTTTTAGTCTGTAAAAGCTGCCAGAATGTGATATACCAGAAATGGAATGGCTTTTAAAAAGGGGGAATTTATTAAGTTACAAGTTTACAGTTCTAAGGCTGTGAAAATGTCCAAATCAAGATACTCAGGGGAAGATACCTTGGCTCAAGAAGGCTGATGATGTTCAGGGTTTTTCTCTCATCTGGAAAGGCACATGGCAACTTCTGCTAGCTTTCTCTCTAGGCTTCTTCAGCAGCTTCCCCAGGGGCATTTTCTTTCTTAATTCCAAGGGTCTCTAGCTTTGTGAGCTCTGTTGGCTCTGGTGGCTCTGTCGGCTCTCTTTCTATCAGCTCTGAGGTTTCTGTCATTTCTGGGTCTCTTTGAAATGTTTACTCTTTTAAAGGATTCCAGTAAACTAATCAAGACCCACCTGGAATGGGTAGGATCACATATCCATCTGTTTTAAGTTTGCTAGCTGCTGGATTTCAACACATCAGAGGTCGATTGGCTTTTAATAAAAGGGGATTTATTTTGTTAGTTCTTCAGAGGAAAGGCAGCTAACTTTCAACTGAGGTTCTTTCTTACGTGGGAAGGCACAGGATGATCTCTGCTGGCCTTCTCTCCAGGCCTCTGGGTTCCAACAACTTTCCCCGGGGTGATTCCTTTCTGCATCTCCAAAGGTCCGGGTTGAGCTGCAAGTGCTGAGATGAGGTATGCTGAGCTGTTTGGGCTGTGCTACGTTGAGCTCTCTCATTTAAGCACCAGCCAATTAAATCAAACATCATTCATTGCAGCAGGCACAGCTCCTAGCTGACTGCAGATGTAATCAACAACAGATGAGGTTCACATACCATTGGCTCATGTCCACAGCAATAGAACTAGGCACCCTCACCTAGCCAAGTTGACACCTGAATCTAACTACCACACCATCTAATCAAAGGTCACCCACAATTGGGTGTGTCACATCTCCATGGAGATAATCTAATCAAAGAATCCAACCTACTGTTGAATCAGATTAAAAGAAATGGCTGCCTCCACAAAATTGAATCAGGATTAAAACTTGGCTTTTCTGGGGCACATAATTCTTTCAAATGGGCACATGTGCTAAGGCTGGAAAGACTTCAGAGAATATCTAGTCAAACTCCCTTTCCCTGTGGATAAGTTGTAGAGTGAAGTTCAGAGACATGAAGCCAATGACTTATTCTTTAACACATAGAAAAGAAACAATGACTATTTCCTCCCTTCTGCCCACCCCCTGATTTCTGTGCTTCAGTTAAAGGAAGAAGCCAGTTAGGTTTTGAAATCTTTCTTCCACATGTAAAAAAAAAAAAAGAGGAAAGCTTGGGTAAGGGACTTGTACCCATCACCTGCTACAAAATTGGGGATTCTTGGTTGGAAATCGGTATCTCATCCCTTAGCCCATGCTCCAGGTGATGAGGGCATGTGCTGTGATAGTGCTGGAAGGATACCAAGCAAAGGCATTACCTGGAGGCCGTAGCACTGTCTACCAGTGCCAAGTGCAAAGCCTTTGATGCCCAGTGAGTGTGGATCAGATAAGTGGATTGTTTCATTTGTCTTTAGTGTCCACAAGCAAATAAATAATAGGAACTAACAACCATGCCTCCCACATTTCATGCAAATCCCCGTGTCAGTCACAATTATATTTGATCATCTTTGCTTGAGTGAACAAAATGTTAAATAGAAGCATAAAGAGAGCCCCAAATCATGAGATCAAATTGATTTTGCTTAGCCAGGACATGACTGTCACTGTCACATTTTTCTTTTACTGAAAACTTAGATACCTTAAGTGGATGCTCAAATATGGTAGTGTTTAAGGAAATACTCCCTTTTTATTAAAAAGAAAACTTTTTATATGGAAAATTTCACACATGTATCAAAGTTGAGATTATTAACCCCCCCATGTACCTACCCTCCAGCTATGACAGATAGATCAATTCATATTTCATCCATAGCTTTACCACCTCTCTTCTCCCTCCTGGACTATTTTGAAGCAAATCCCAGGCATTATAATATTTCATCAATAAATATTTTATTATCTCTAAAAGAGAAGGCTTCCCTTTAAAGACTACTTTTGCCTATATTGAATCCCATATAAAGATTTATATAGAGTGTATTCTTTTGTTTCTGGCTTTTGTCACTCAGCATAATGTTTATGAGATTCATTCATATAATTGACAAAATCAGTAGTTCATTTTTACTGTTGTACATAATTCTATTTACTATTGAAAAAATGTTAATCCTTCTTTTAAAAACATAATCACAATATCACTTGTGAATCTATTAACACATTGGAGAGGTTTATGTGATGAGCAACCATGTCTCCTGTATTTGTAGGAAGTGACTGGGCTTTTTTATTCAAACAGCATAAAGTTTGTAGGAAATGAGTTTTATTGGGGTTTGAGGTGTCTTCCTACTCCACCGTGAGTTAGGTCAGGCAAGGTGCAAGATGAGCCAAAAAGCCCAGGGCTGATTCCATGCCTTGCTTTTTTCTCCTGCCTTGCAGAATTCTGCCTCCTACAAGGGAAGTGTGGTGGCTTTGAGCACGAGCGACGAAAGGACCTTGTCTACCTGGACCCCATGGCATTAAGAGAGTTTGCCTTTGTGGATTTGCCAGATGCTGGGCATGGGACATCTTTCCAGGATGGGTGGTTAAGTTTTTCAAAACAAGGTATTGCAGTAGGATGAGGGTTGATGAGTTAATGGCCAAATTAGTTTCCTAGGTTTGCTGTAACAAAGTACCATAAATGAGGTGGCTTAAAAAACGACAACAAAAAACAAACAAATTTATTGTCTTACGGTTCTGAAGGCCAGAATTCTAAAGTCAAGGTGTCAGAAGGGTCATGTTCTGTCTGAAACCTGTAGGGAAGAATCCTTCCTTCTCTTTTTTAAGCTGTTGGTAGTTTGTTAGTATCCATACCACTTGGCTTGTAGATGCAACACTGATTTCTGCCTCCACTTTCAAATGGACTTCTCTCATGTCCGACTATGTGTCCACGCTAATTCAGTTTGGCCTCATAAATTAATTACATCTTCAAAGACCCTATTTCCAAATAAGGTAACATTCACAGGGTTGGGGGTAAGGATTTGAACACATCTCTTTGGGGGATACAGTTCAACCCAAAGCAATGGCTAAGCACTGTACCCTAAGAAGTGATATGGCCTTCAGGAGCAGTGTCTACTCAGTAATCCCACAGAGAACACCTGAAAACAGAGGATGGAGCATCTGAGAGTCCTAGCCTACTTGGCAGGATTTAC
>PVIY010023731.1:0-38987 GCA_004026745.1 Myrmecophaga tridactyla | reverse complement strand
AGAGTGGGGTGCTGCTGCGGTTTGCAAATACCAGATATGTTGGAATGGTTTTTTTGGATGGCTAAGGGGAAGATTTTGGAGGAACTGTGGAGAGAATGATGGAGAAGTCCTGAGTGCTTGAAGAGACTGTTGGTGTAAATGGAACCACTGCCAATCTGGACAAAGAGGGACAAAAAGGGATAAATTGGAGTTTGCAGAGTGAGAACCATGGAAGCTCGGGTCTGAAGCCAAGAAACCTCGGCCAGGAGAGTGGACCCACCCATATACATGGAGAGGGTGAGTTTGCCCTGAAGGCAGAGGATGAGTCATCTCATTGCAGTGGAAGAATTGTGCCGTCTTAGGCCTTTGAGAAGGTACAGCATGCTCCTTGGGGACTGGGGAGAGCCTGGCTGCCACCACATGGAGGGGTTGAGCGTGTGCCGCAGAAATGGCAGAGAACCCAGCTGTGGCCCCGATGCCTGGAGAGAGTGGGGCTGAGAAAAAGGTGGTCTCCTCAGTATTCCCCAAGGTTGATTTGGAAAGAGGTGGGCCACTGCATAGGCCCTTGGAAAGGGTGGGACTACCACTTTCTAAAGCTGAGGGATAAATGACTTTCAGACTTTGAAATCCAGTGATGTTTGCCCTGCAGGCTTTCCTTCCAATTCCTCCCTATGGATCCTGTGACTGTCCGTCCTTTGCATATTGGCACCAGGCAACTTTTTTTGAGATTCATAGGTCCACAGCTAGAAGAGAATTTTTTGCACCTTAATATTGTTTAAGGTGATGCGTGTAGTTGTCAAGTTGGCAAGGGATGGACATGTGGTAGGTAGGTTCAGATGTCAACTTGGCCAGAGAAGAACTAGGTACAGAAGGTACCTAGTTCTGTGCTGTGGACATGAGCCAATGGTACGTGAACCTCATCTGTTGCTCATTACAGCTGCAGTCGGCTAAGAGGCGTGCCTGCTGTAATGAATGATGTTTGATTTAATTGGCTGGTGCTTAAATGAGAGAGCTCAACGTAGCACAGCCCAACTGGTTCAGCATACCTCATCTCAGCACTCGCAGCTCAGCCCAGGCCTTTGGAGATGGAGAAAGAAAACACCCTGGGGAAAGTTGTTGGAACCCAGAGGCCTAGAGAGAAGGCCAGCAGAGACCACCCTGTGCCTTCCCATGTAAGAAAGAACCTCAACTGAAAGTTAGCTGCCTTTCCTCTGAAGAACTAACAAAATAAATCCCCTTTTATTAAAAGCCAATCTGTCTCTGGTGTGTTGCATTCTGGCAGCTAGCAAACTAGAACAGTTATTTTTCACAAAAAAAGAAAGGAAAAAAAGTCAATTGTGACCATAAAAAAAATTTTAAGCTCTCTACCCTCCTATATTCTGGAGCAGCTAGAAGGAAAAATCCGAGAGGATCATATGGTGGCTCATGACAAGCTCTGGGATCTGTCCTGTAACTACTTGTTGACAAATGCTTTGAAAACTATTCCTTTTATTTCTGAGCTTTGTATACATGTTATATTATACAATAAAGAAGTTAAAATAAATAAATGAGAACAGGCAAAATTGGGGACTTAACTGTTCACCTGGAGAATTTAGAGAAAGAACAACAAAATAACCCCAAATCAAATAAAAGACAAGAAATAAAGATTAAAGCAGAAATAAACAAACTGGAGAACAATAAAACAATGGAAAGAATCAACAAAACCAAAGTTGTTTATTGAGAAAATTAATAAAATTAATGGGCCCTAGCTAGGCTGACAAAGAAAAAACAGAGAATGCAAATAAAATCAGAAATGAGAGGGGGATCATTACCATGGATCTTGAGGAAATTTTTAAAAATCATAAGCAAATACCATGAACAATTATATGCCAACAAACTAGACAACTTAGATGAAATGGACAAATTCCTAGAAACACATGCACTAACTATACTGACTCGAGACGAAATAGAAGATCTCAACAAACCAATCACAAGTTAAGAGACTCAATGAGTCATCAAAAATTTTTCCACAAAAAAACACAGGATCAGATGACTTCACAGGGGAATTTTGTCAAACCCTCCAAAAAGAGCTAACACCAATCCTGCTCAAATTCTTCCAAATAATTAAGGAAAGAAAGAACACTACCTAACCCATTTTGTGGAGCTAATATCACTCCAATACCAAAACTGAATAAAAGATGCTATAAGAGAGGAAAACTACAGACCAATCTCTCTAATTAACAAGATGCAAAAATTCTTAATACTAGAAAATCAAACCCAATGACATATTTAAAAAAATTATATATCAGGACAGAGTGGGGGCTTATGCCAGGAATGCAAGAGTGGTTCAAGAGAGGAAAATCAATGAACATAATACAACACATTAACAAATTGAAAGGGAAAAATCACATGATCATATTGATTGATGCTTTTTGAAAAAGCATTCAACAAAACTCAGTATCCTTTCCTGATAACAACACTTCAAAAGGTAGGAATCAAAGGAAACGTTTTCAAAATCATAAAGGGCATATATGAAAAACCCGTAGCCAGCATCGTAGTTAACAGTGACAGACTGACAGCATTTGCCCTAAAAGTGAGAACTAGACAAGGATGCCCATTGTGACCAATATTATTCAACATCGTACTAAAGTCCTAGCTGGAGCAATCAGAAAGGAGAAAGAAATAAAGGGCATCCAAACAAGAAAGAAATCTACTTGAGCCAATAAACAAATTTAGCAAAGTGGTGGGATACAGAATTAATGTACAAAAATCAGTAATGTTTCTATACACAAGCAATGACCTATCAGAGGAGTCAAGGAAAAAAATCGGTTCAAAATAGCAACCAAACGAATCAAGTATGTAGGAATAAGCTTAACCAGGTATCTAGGATGTCAAGGGCTTGTACACAAAAAACTACAAAACATTGATAAAAGAAATCACAAAAGACCTAAGAAAATGGAAAGACATTCCATGCTCGTGGGTAGAAAGGTTGACTATTGCTAAGATGTCAATTCAGCCCAAACTAATCTACAGATTCAATGCAATACCAAAAAAAAGTTCCAACAACCTACTTTGAAGATTTGGAAAATCTAGTTATCAAGTTTATTTGGAGGGGAAAGAGACCCCAAATAGCTAAAGATAACCTAAAAAAGAAGAACGAAGTGGGAAGACTATCACTTCTTGACTTTAAAGCTTACTATAAAGCCACAGTGGTCAAAACAGCATGGAACTGGCACCAAGATAAAAGTATCGATCCATGGAATCAAATTGAGAGTGTGGAGATAGACAACCAAATCTATGGACAATTGATCTCTGATAAGCCCCCTAAACCCACAGAACTGGGACAAAATAGTCTTTTCAATAAATGCGCATGGGAGAATTGGATATTAATAGCCAAAAGAATAAAGGAGGATCCCCATCTTTCACTCTATACAAAAATTAATTCAAAACTGATTTGAGTCTTAAATGAAAGAGCCAGTATATAAAACTTCTAGAAGAAAATGCAGGAAACATCTTCAAGATCTAGTAATAGGAAGTAGCTTCTTAAAGTTTACACCCAAAGCACAAGCAGCGAAAGAAGAAATGGCCAAATGGAAGCTCATTAAGATCAAGAGCTTCTGTGCCTTAAAGGACTTTGTCAAAAAATTAAGAGGCAGTCAACTCAATGGGAGAAAATATTTGGAAACCGTATATCAGATAAGGGCTTGATACCAGTTGTACATAAAGAAATTATACAGCTCAACAACAAAGAACCAACAACCCAAATATAAAATGGGCAGAGGATATGAAGAGACACTTTTCTGAAGAGCAAATACAGATGGCTAAAAAGCACATAAAGAGATGCTCATTTTCATTAGCTATAAGGGAAATGCAAATCAAGATGACAAATCAAGATGTATGTGTGTGACTATGGACGGTATGTCTGTGAAGATTTGTTAATAAAAATATATTTTTAAAGATTGCAATGAGATTATCACCTCACACCTATAAGAATGGCTGTTATTAAACAAACTGAAAACTACAAATGTTGGGGAGGATATAGAGAAATTGAAACATTTATTCACAGTTGGTGCGAATGTATAATGGTGCAGCTGCTGTGGAAAATAGTTTGGTGATTCCTCAGAAAACTAAATAATGAGTTGCCCTATGACCCATGTGCCAGTTTGAATCTATTATGTACCCCAGAAAAGCCATGTTTTAATCTTGATTCAATCTTATGGGGGCAGCCATTTCTTTTAATTCTGACTCAATACTGTAGGTTGGAAACATTTGATTATATTATCTCCACAGAGATGTGGCACCCCTAGTTGTGGGTATGACCTTTTGATTAGATGGAGATGTGACTCCACCCATTCCAGGTGAGTCTTTAAAAGAGGAAGCATTTTGTCTGCTAGCTTTCTCTCCTCATTTATTAATGCTTCCCCGGGGATGTTCTGTCTCTGCTCCAGAGGTCTTTGGCTGTGTGGGCTCTGTTGGTTCTGGTGGCGCTAAAGCTTTTATCAAAATGGTTCCCTCTTAAAGGGAGCAAGCAACCCTACCTTGATGAGTGGAGACACATCTCCATGGAAACCATCCAATCAAAAAGGTGGGTCATTTCTATGGAAACAATCAAAAAGATTCCACCCAGGAATATTGAATGAGGATAAATGACATGGCTTTTCTGGGGTATATATTAGCTTCAAACCAGCACATCAGCCATGTGACATCCCAGCAGACAGAGGTGTTCCAGACCCATTGTCCTTCCTTGAATTGAGGTATTTTTCCCTAGATCCCTTAGTTTGGACATTTTTATAGGCTTAGAATTTTAAACTTGCAACTTATTAAATCCTCTTTTTAAAAGCCATTCCATTTCTGGTATATTGCATTTTTGACAGCTTAACAAACCAATCAACCCAGCAATAACAATACTTGGTATATACCCAGAAGAGCTGGAAGCAGTGACATAAACAGACATTTGCACACCAGTGTTCATAGTGGCACTATTTCCAAATGCCAAAAGATAGAAACAATCCAAGAGCCCATCAACAGATGAGTGGATAAACAAAATGTGGTATGTATATGTATGATGGAATATTATGCAACAGTAAGGTGAAATGAGGTCCTGAAGCATATGACAACGTGGATGAAACTTGAGGACATAATGCTCAATGTGTGAAATAAATCAGACAAAAAAGGACACTACCTTTCTGGTAAAGGTAATCTCTGAGGTTACACTGTAGAATATAGCAGACCTAGAGGTACACAAAAGCTAGAGTCATGGTAAAGGCTACCCAAAGAGGTTGAATTTAAGGGAATGGATAGAAGTTATGGTATTGAATTAGCAGGTTTATAAGTAACATTGACATGTTGAAAATGAATATGATTGAAAGGGGATGTATAATGCCATGCATCCCACAGATTAAATCTACAATTATAAATAAGTTCTAGCATCAGCTATTTCAAAGGTTCGATAGTAGACAAAGAGTCAATAGTAGAGGGATATAGGGGGAAAAGTGAAAATGCATGCTATGGCCAGTGGTTAACAGGAGGACATCAACAGTACCACAGCACTACCAGAGGCAACTAATTGGGGGGAAGGGATAAGTGATAGTAGTAGTTTTGATTTGATAGTTGGTGATGCTGTGTTTGCCAGTTGTTTATCCTTATGGACCGATGAAATTCTCTAAAATTGATTGTACACCCAAGTGACGATACTGTAAAACATGATTTATTTTGGACATTATCCATGATGCCCAATAGAAGGAAGGAGCTGAAGGATACAATGAATAAGAAGCAGAATGGTGAATGGTGATACATTTATGTGATGGAATATGATGCAGCTACAAAAAAGAAGGACATAGAGAAGCATACAATGAACTGAATAAACCTTGGCGACAATGTGTTGTGCAAAATGAGCCAGAAAGAAAAGAACATATATGTGACGTTATCTCAGAAAATACTTATAAGAAAAGGAGAGCCTAGATTGTAAGCCCTTACAGCAGCAACACTAAGTTTAAAGTTTTAAGTGTATTTCTAGATTCTGAGACACTGAGCTATGTGTATCAGCTGGTATTTCCCTGGAACTCTGAATAACTCTGTGATACCTAAGACCCAGAAATGGAGTGCTGCAGCCCTAAAAGTTAGCATAGCTATATTTAATAATAGTCAAAGTAACCCCAAAACAGATGAGGCCTCAATTAGAGTTTAAAACAAAGCCAGTCTGGCTGGGTCTAAGGTAAATCAGAACACAGAGTAAAAAAATGATAGTGTATATACTCTAGACCTCCACGTACTACTGTATGAGACCAAAGGCAGAGAGGTTTATTATGCCTAGAACCTAAATTTCCTGTAACATAATCTCAATCAACCTGTCCAGATAGCTTATTTAAACAATCTAAACTCCTGGAGTCCAGAAGGGGACTGCGGCCTTGTAATTCTCTATAGCTTAATATAATACAGGATATATCTCAGACTATGATGGGCTGGCAATTAAAAGTATTGGTAGAAAAATTTAAAAACAAACAACAACAAAGTATTGGTGAGTCCCTTGAGGGTCTGAGGGGGTAGGGGGAGAAAAAAATATATATATATATATGGAACTATTAAATGTTCCTATCTGGGAAACCCTGGGTACTCTCTCAACCATTGGGGACTACTGAAAAAAATAGACCAAGCCCTGGATTTTGAGGCTTGCCCTTACAAAACTTGATTTTGTAGAGGAGAAGCTAAGACTACCCATAATGAGGCCTAAATATTACTTCCAGGATGCCTCTTTGTTGCTCAGATGTGGCCTCTCTCCAAGTCTGATTCTGCAAGGAAAATCATTGACCTCCCTGCTGTGTGGGACATGACATTAGAGAGTGAAAATCTACCTGACAATGTGAGGCATGACTCCCGGGGATGGGTCTGGCCCTAGCACCCTGGGATCGACAACGCCTTCGGGACCAAAAGGAGAAAAAGAAGTGTAATAAAACAAGACATCAGTTCAAGAGAGATCAAATGGAGTCAAGAGGCTATTCTGGAGGCTACTTTTATGCAAGCTTCAGTTAGATAGTGCTGATTGCCATGGTCTGCCAAACCCCAAAGACATAACTCCTGTTGACTCTTCAGAACACCCAGGGGTCAAGATCTGTGCCTGTCAGGGCACTGGGTGTGGGTCGGGACGTCTGTGATGATGGGAAATTCAGTTACCACAACTGTCTCCAGAAGAGAGAACCTAAAAGACATTAACAATGGATGAAATTAGGAGCAATATCAAAAAGCTACCATCAGGCCCAGATAGTGTAACAGGTTAAAAAAATCCTTCATGAAGAAGAAAGTTCTTAAGCTACATGATGGATTCAGAAGCCCATGAAAAGAGGCCACTGATCATAACACCTTCAAAACAAGATATATCACCTCATATTACAAACGTTTGTGAAATGAAGCATTACTTGTGTGGCTGCTGTGCAGCTTCCACCAATATAGCAATCACTTTTCCTATTCGAAAGGTTCTCTTCTGGCAACAGCTATATGGAATCAAAACCCAAGATGCAATACTCCAGTTGAAGGATGGGTTCTGATACTTGTAATGCAGAATCCTTCCCCCATTAATTGCAGAAGACAGCTACACAGGCCCTTATGTTTTGTCTGTATGAGGATTTTAACTGCCTTCTCCATACGTACATCAGCACCCCAGAGTTTGTAACTCGGAGCGTGGCAGTAGTACTTGCAGGGACAACAGAAGCAATTTTCACTCCATCTGAAAGAGTTCAAACATTGCTTCAAAACCACAAGCATCATGACAAATTTACAAATACCAGACTTTCAGGTCACTGAAATTCCATGGAATTGGAGAGTATTATCTAGGTTTGGCACCCATTCTTTTCTGTAATGGATTCAACAATGTCCTTTTTTTTTTGGTCTTTGAGGTCCCATTAAGGAGTATTTGCCTACTGCAATGACTCACAGTGCTCACTTGATCAATGATTTTATCTGTAGAGGGCTATTGGGTGCTGTGTTGAGAATCATGTTTTTTCCACTTAATGTTGTAAAGACTCACATGCAGTCTCAGACTGATGGGGAATTTCAATCTTTTCCCAAGGTTTTCTAAAAAATCTGGCTAAACCAGGATAGGAGACTGACACACCTTTTCAGATACTCATCTGAATTACCATCAGCCCCTCATATCGTCGGGTATAATCAATGCCACTTATGAGTTCATAGTAAAGGTTATATGAAAGAATCATCAGTTAAGTGCCATTTATCAACCAAATAGATCTAAGAAGAATGCAGTTCTGCCTGGTTTCTAATTGGCCACATACCAGTTGGTATCTTAAATTCAGGGTACAGTGAACCATGGGCAGAACTGTTTCTTTATATACCACCATCAACAACAACAAAATGAAAGGTCTCAATAGGAAAATAAATTTTTTTTAATCATTGCCAAGAGCTTTAGGCTAATAGTTGTCTATCTGATGGCCTTCGACAAGAAACCTACTAGTCAAGATGATTCTTTTCCCCTAAACACTCTGTTCTTCTGTACTAAACCATCAGTGGCCAGGAGAAAAGGCTTTCAGAACCCCATGACTTCTTAGGCTTACTGTTTTTATTTATTATTTTTTTTTTTGCATGGGCAGGCACCGGGAATCAAACCCGGGTCTCCGGCATGGTAGGTGAGAACTCTGCCACAGTGCCACCATTGCCTTCCCAGGCTTACTTTTGTTACTCCATTTCTTGCTTCTTTGCTCTTCAGAGGAGTTTCAGAGGATAGTCTTCATTAAACTTGGGCACATACACATTACAACATAGAAAAGCAGCTTTTTAGGTATAGGCTTTAATACAGAACTGATAAATAGCTTGTATGAGTTTTGAAAATAAGCACCTATTGAGATATTGTCCTGACTGTTTCTATTTAAATCAGCTAATGAAAGATCCATTTTGCTCTCTAAGTTTGAAAGTTTTGCCTTTCATTCTAAATGTGACCTTAAACGCTTCTAAAATATCCCTATATTGGTTTCATTTATTTTATTGTCACAAGGTGGGGGGCTTAAATTTTGTTATAGGCATTTGATCCTGTTAATAAGTTTCATAATAATTGCATAAAGAACACACTCTGGTTAGCTACGTTTCTTCGTGTGCCAAGAGGCTTTGATGTTTTGATTTTTTTCCTTGCAAAGTTTTGAGTAGTATCCTGTTCCCTTGGATTGTTCCTTAAAACAAAAATTCTTCCATAAATTTTATTTTAGAAGTCTATTAATAACAGCGCTGTGTTGTTTTGTTTTGTTTTCTGGTTTCTAAATGTTATAGGGAGAGAGAAAAACAAAATAGTTTCCATCTCACAGTGTTAGCTGTCTTTATTTTACTCTTGGAAATAGATGCTTTTAGGGTTTTGACATTTTGGGAACCCAAGTTTACAATTGCATCATTAAAATAATGAGAGTTTGGGGTGGGCCACTGTCGCTCAGCAGGCAGAGTTCTTGCCTGCCTTGCCGGAGAATGGGTGTATTAGTTAGGTTTCTCTAGAGAAACAGAATCAACAGGGAACACTCACAAATATAAAATTTATAAAAGTGTCTCACATGACCATGGAAACACAGAGTCCAAAATCCGCAGGGCAGGCTGTGAAGCCAACAATTCCGATGGAGGGTCTGGACGAACCCCACAGGAGAGGCTCGCCAGCCAAAGCAGGAAGAGAGACTGTCTCTTCTGAATCCTCCTTAAATGGCTTCCAGTGATTAGATTAAGCATCACTCATTGCAGAAGACCCTCCCCTTGGCTGATTACAAATGGAATCAGCTGTGGACGTAGCTGATTAGATCATGATTTAATTCTATGAAATGTCCTCATCACAACAGACAGGCCAGCACTTGCCGAACCAGACAAACAGGTACCACCACTTGGCCAAGTTGACACATAAACCTGACCATGACACTGGGGTTTGATTCCCGGTGCCTACCTGTAGCCCCCCCCTCACCCAAATAAATGTAAGTTTGAAAGCATAAGATTTATTTGAAGGGTTATTTTAAATTTTAGAAGTTGATAATAGCCAGATGGCATGCTTAACACAGACCAAAACTTATTTGTCAGAGGAATCAGATTTTTTAGAGGATATTTCCAGATAAAAAGGCAAATGATTCTTACAACAATTAGATAAGTAATAAAATGTGTGAAACATCCTGGAGAGATGGTTTATCACTTTTTTAAAAATCCACCTCTATAAATATTATATAGTTGGTATTATTTTCCAGCATCTGACTTGGCATAGAGAAGTTAGATTTCTTGTTACCAGTTTTTCATCAGTCTAGAGAAATGCATGTGATTATGCACATATTCCACCAAAATAAAATCAGGGCCTCAATCAATAGTTTACTCAAATTATGGGCATATAACCCAAAAAGGCTGTTTACCTTTATATGCAATAAATTCCAACTGTAAAGGATCAGGAAACATTATCAAGGCATCTGTCTGGCAGTAAAGAAGCTAAATAGCTTTACAGCAGCTCTGTTTTAACAGTGGTGAACTGGAAATGGCAGTTTATTTTCAAAACCATGATGCAGATTTAGAGATTTCTGAATACAAAGGTTTGACACCAAATAAATGTGAGTAGCATCTTTTAGTCTATTAAAGTCAGG
Source organism: Myrmecophaga tridactyla (assembly GCA_004026745.1). Classification (NCBI taxonomy): domain Eukaryota; kingdom Metazoa; phylum Chordata; class Mammalia; order Pilosa; family Myrmecophagidae; genus Myrmecophaga; species Myrmecophaga tridactyla. Next base: position 28,437 of record PVIY010023731.1, on the reverse strand, counting down.
ATCTGAAAGGAGTTGAGTTTCAGCAATGAGTAAGGAAAGCACTGTGATGCCCCACTCCCTCCTTGGCACCTGTGTGCCTGGGCATGTGCAGGCATTCTGGGTGGCCCAGTGCAAGGCAGTGAGTTAGCCCAGGGTAATGCCTGGCCTTGGGAATGAACGCCATTGGTCCTTAGTTCTATGAGCTTCCTTTCTAAAATTTTTGTTGTTGGCTATCACCATTTTTAAAAATTTTATTGTAATAACATATAAAACACAAAATTTCTTATTTTAGCCTTATGTGGATGATTCAGTGGTTTTATATTCATAGTATTGTGCTGCCATCACTACCATCCATTACCAAAACTTTCATCACTCTATAGTACTTCGTTTTTTCTTTATATTCCATGCAGATTATAGAACTCTAAGTTCTAAAGCACTTTTGTGAAATACAAGAGAATTCAAAAGAGAATGCTTTGGTTTCTGCTGTCTCAAATATATGGCATTTTAAAAAAATTAACAATTTTATTGTTTTTTAACTCCTATAATATTTTTCATTTCATTTTTACTTTTTACATCTTTGAAGATCTTACTGCAAATACATTACCAGGAATCGTTTCCTGTATTCTGTAGACTCCTTCAATTTCACCAAAGATTGAACAGAATGAATGTATGGTAGCCAAATGCTTTGTCTGAACTTTAAAATATAATGTGTTATAAATAAGTAAGATGTTGTAGCAATTGCTTTTTACCTTCACTATAAACTAGTGTAATAATTTTGAAAAGGCAAACTTGATCGAATAACTTCACTGGAAGAGCTTTAAAAGTAGCCTTTCTGGTACATATGTGGCACAGACAGCTCATGATGACAGCACACTTTGGGTTTTGCTTCTTATAGTTCATGTCTGATGCTATCAGAAATATGTATGGATGCTGTATTTAACACAATTACAGGTGGTATGAGCCCTCAAGACTGCACCACAGACTAAACATAACCTTTATATGGTGACAAATTTGCATGTCTTACTTGTCTCATTTATGGGTGCGACAAAGTTGGTGTTTTTGTGTCAATGGTCAATATTCAACTTATAGATTGGTTATGTAATTACATGCTCTATATTGTGAGCCATACAACAAAACAGAATTGTGTATGTATTATCATCTTTGGAGAGCTGAAATGCTCAATCTCAGTTACTATGGTAATACTCGGTGTAAGGCTGTGCAAACATGTAAGGGGATGGTAGAGAGGATATGTGAAATGGGATCTAGAGGGCAATCACGTTGAGCTAACACTGGTTCAGTGTAAATGAAGTACTGTAGTATGAGGGGTAAGCAGTCATTAGGGGAAGACTAGACAGGAAATTCCATTTGAGGAAAGGATAACAGACTTGTTTTTTTTTTAATCTTTTTTGTTGTTATTGTTTGTTCTTTATTGTTTTTTAATTTTATTGATATTTTGGTTTGCTTTTTAAATTAAGATATTTTGTATGTTTTTTCATATGCAAATACATATCAGGAATTGAAAAGGCATTTTCCTTAAATTTGAACATTTCTAGTTTTCAATGCTGTCCTTTTGTTTATTATTAAATATTGATTGCCTAAATGGTTTCCAAATTGCATGGGAGTCTCTATATGTTTCCTTTTTTAAAGTTCTTTATTAAAAGTGATTAAGCAATGATGATGAATATGCAACTATGTGATGATATTGTAAATTACTGATTATATATGTAGAACGGAATGATCAAAATAGGATTGTTTGCATTTGCTTTGTGTTTTTTGGTATTTAAAAAATAAAATTAAAAAAAAGTGTTGCCTGATTAAGCACACAAGCTATTTTTGTTTGATATTTTGAATTTTGTGATATATGAGTCTAATGAAATCTCCAAATGTTAATGTGCTTTTTTGGTAATTCTATTTGGAATAAAGTTTGATTTTTTTTGTTAAAAAAAAAAAAAGATCACCCAGGTCTCAAACTGAGACTCTATAAAGATTTTATGCACAAGGTTTGTTTTCCTGGAAACTGTAATTCACAGAGGGTTCCTAGGTCAGAGAAATCCTGAAACCCAGAGGGACCAGCCTCTCCAAGATTATCAACTAAATATATTCCCCTATCCTTTAGTGTTGACACCCCTTCTCAACATTTAAAACTCAGAACAGGTATTGCCCGAAGATCCCTATAGAATGGGACAAGGATCAAAGAAGAAGGAGGAAATAGAATAGAGAAAATGGGATTTAACAAACGAGTTTAGTTTGATTGCTGAATCACCATATTAGTATACCTTCTAGCCTCCGGTGATTTGGACCGGAGGAAAAATCTGAGAAGGTAGAATGGTAGCCCAGGACAAACTCTGGGATCTGTTCTGTAACTACTTGTTGAAGTGTGCCTTAAAAATGATTGCTTTTTTTGTAGGGCAGGCCACAGTGGCTCAGTAGGCAGAGTTCTCACCTGCCATGCTGGAGACCTGGGTTTGAATCCCAGTGCCTGCCCATGCAAAAAAAAAAGACTGCTTTTTGCTTTCTTTGCTTTGTATATATGTTATATTTTACAAAAAAAAAAGTTTTTTTAAAAATATATTATTATTATTTGATAAGGATTCCTGAGTAAAATTATAATAAGGGTATACAATGACTATATGAATCCAAGAATACATGTTAGAAAAGGCTTATATCTGTGAACTTAGGGTCTGTCTGTTGCAAGTGAAAGAATTCTATCCTTAAGACAGTACACATATATTCATCAGGGTCTTGAATATAATTAATAGTATTCAAACAAGGATAAAGGCAAAAATATATGGAATTTCAGATCTATTGTTTTTCTATCTGATGACTCTTTAGTAAAACATGCAATTAAAATGTCATCCTACACATTGTAATAATACTCCTTGTAAATTTAATTCTCTTAGACCTCTAGCCAAGGCTTCTCCAAATATTGTGGGAGTGTTTTTAAATCTTCGTGGAAGAACAGTCCAAAAATATTGTTTTTATTGATAACAGGATCTTTTCATTCAAAAGCAAAGAGTTCTTGAGACTCTGGACTAAAGAGTATACAGTAAAAAGCAGTTTTTAAATCTAAGGCTGTAAACCAACAGAGATCCCCAGAGAGTGTAGTAAGTAAAGTATATGGATTCAGAACTACGGAATGAATGCCTTCTACAATTTAGTTAATAGCTTAGAAATCTTGCACAAATCAGTATTCATTTAGAGTGCCTGGCTTTTATACTGGTAATATTGGGGTATTATATGGAGACTGACAAGTATTATTGATTTGTAAAAAATGTTTTAATCAGTAGGGTGATTCCTTCTGTAGAGTCTAATTTGAGGGGATATTGCTTAATATGAAGGATGATATTAGTTGTTGAAGCTTTACCTGTACAGGTCTCTCTGTTTTCTTTGCTCTACCTGGTCTTTCATCAGACCAAGCCTTAGGTTTAAGGCTTTCAAGATCTTACCTGGAATGGGAATAGATTGTTTATCTTTCTCTGCAAGTAACAGTGTAGCTTCTAAGGCACAAACTTGTCCCTGAGGCACCTCTATTGATAAACACTCTGGAGAGAAAGTCATCTGTATGTTTAACTTTTTTAATCTCTTCCCAGTAAAACAACTGAATACTCAGGTATATATAGGAAACTATGCTTTAAATTTTTAGTCCCAATGACTTTTTTTTTAGTCCCATTGGCTTTAATGACTGTAAGAAGTGCTTGTGTATCTCTTACCAGATACTCCTGTTTTAGCAACTGATTGGTTAGAAATTGCATTGGATTTTTTATTTAATAGTGAATAGGTAGCACCAGTGTCATTAAGAAAGTCAATTAATTGTTCTTCGAGCAGGGTCTGGGAGTCTTACCTTTCTGTCCCCTAGTCCTGATTGTCCTCGGTCCATCATAGCTTTAATAAGTGCTGCTTGTCTCTTAAGGTACAAGTCTTCGAGTGCTGCCTGCTTTCCAACGTACCAATCTTCTTTAACCTGGTCCCTATTATTGTCAACTTTAAAAACGATTTCTATCAACCCAGAGGTAGCAATCCCAAGCCCCTATCTAATTTTTGCAATTTCTTTCTTATATCCATGGAGCTCTGGGTAATAACTGTTATATTTATCATCCTTACATTCTCTTGACTCTCTGGTTCTATGTCGGTGTATTGCTGGCATGCATTAAATGTTTTCTCAAGAAAGGCTGAAGGGCTTTCCTTAGCATTTTACTTCCTGAACTTAGTTTCTAAGTTTCTGGGTCTAAGAACTCCATTTCGTAGGCCTCCCACAAATATATTCTTTATAGTGCTCAAGTTTAGCCCGATCTCCAACATCATTGGGGATCCACTCTGGATCAGTTACTGGAACTGCTAAATTTGCTCATGTATGAGAACACTAAGGTGGTTCTGCCTGCTGCCTACCTGTCTCCTGCTTTGCTTTCTCTCTAACCATTCTCCTTTCTTCTCCTGTCAATAGAAGACTTTGTGTCTGATGCACCTTTTATCCAGGGTATGGACAGATGAGTAAAAAAAAATATGGATAAAAAATAAATAAATAATAGGTGGGATAAGGAGTAAAATAAATTGGGTAGCTGAAAATACTAGTGGTCAATGAAAGGGAGGGGTAAGGGGTATGGTATGTATGATTTTTTTCTTTTTTCTTTTTCTGGAGTGATGCAAGTGTTCTAAAAAATGATCATGGTAATGAATACACAACTATGTGATATCGTGTGCCACTGATTGTCCATCAGGTATGGAATGTATGTATGTGAAGATTTGTCAATACAAACATTTTAAAAAAAACTTAAAAAAAAGATTCTAGTAATCAAGTTAGGAACAGGCAAACACTACAATCTATACAATATGTAACAAAACTTTTGAACAATATGCAGAATCTGTTCATCAATTATTACATGACTTACAACATTTTAGGAATATACTCAGCAGACTTCCCACCCCATACAGAAAGGTACCGGGAAAGCCAGGAATGTGTAGTGATCACTTCAAGGGAGATTGTCTGGAAGCAAGACCCAGACAGCCTCAAGACAGGTCCAGGGACTCGAGTTCTTCTACTTTCTTCCTGCTCTGTTTTTGCCTTGATGACCTATTCACGTGGAACTATTTCTGCCTTTGAAATTTCAAAGGGCCAATGAGCTTGGTGCACCCTTAGGGCCAGACAAGCTCCATCACCAGGCCTTTACACTAACAAATCTAGGTGGCCACGTAGACTCGATTATCATGCTCACCCATCCAACCGGGGCTCTGGTGCTTTGGCCAGTTGAACCTGTCCCATCAGAGTCACCAAAGTGTTGCCTGTTTGAATTCCCCTGCCCAATGTGCATAATAGCCAATTATGACAATGGGATTTCAAAGAGGGAAAGAGCTATGTAAGGAAACAGAAGACAAAGGTTAAAAAGCCTCAGCTCTGTTTCCCCACACTGAAAGACTTTGTTTATAGTATTCCTGTAAAAGGTATGATTATGATAATGAGTGCAGTGGTCTGAGGTGACTAGAATCTGGGGGGGGGTAATTTGATCGAGCATACGCAGATCGGTTTCATGCTTAGTCTTGGGGTGCACATACAGGAAATGATGGCCTTCATGTTATCACTCAATTGTAATTCAGATGCCTTGATCTTTGATAATGATTGTATAACCATATAACCCTTATTTTGTGATTGCAAAAACCTCATGATTGGCCCCGACTGTACCCTCTTATCCTAAAATACAACTTCAGAGTCTTATGACAACCTCCTAAGGTTTATTAATGAAGGAACTTGAGTCAGCCCAGAACTAACCCACCCCAATTCCTAAACTATCTTACTAAACAAAGCTAGCGTGTAATCACTCTGCACATGCTCAGTAATTAGATCATCTCTAACTTCATCATTTTGAGCCATTATACTCATTATCCTAAAACCTGCCCATCTTTTGATACTATAAACTATCAGAATTACTGCAGTTTGGGAAAACAGTTTAGGCCAATAGGCCATCTGTTCTCCTTGCCTCGCCTAGCAGTAAACTGTCCTTCTGAAACCCAGCGTCATAGATTGGTTGTCATGCACAGTCTATCGGTATCATTGTCATGGTGACGGGCATGGTTTTTGTATTATAATGAGGCATAGGTCACCTATAGGTTAAGGTTCTGTATTACTGCACAGCGTGTCTAGAAGCCCAATTCTGACAAACTGGTTTTATCAAGAAGAACCAGAACTGAAGTAAGCTGACTCAGGTTTCCTCATTAATAAACATGAAGGGCTGTTAGTAGGAGCATCAGACCACCAAGTTACAAAAACAGGACGAAGGGATAGGCACAAATTCACAATGTCATCTATTCCTTGGTAATTACAAGGGAAGACACCTGGGTTACAGTTTAGTCTTCAAGAAGGTCCTTACATAAGAAAGTTAGTAGGCATAAACAGTTCTTGGTTACTTTTTCAGAGTACTCTTGCTGGGACCCGCCAGAGCCGGCCTTGGCAGGCGTGGACTCCGGCACTGTTTTAAAGGTCTTCAAGAGGGTCCGAGGAGCAAGCGCGTGGTTCCGGCGGGTGGTTGTGAAACGCCTATTGCTCTTGGACAATTCACCGCTCCTGTCAAGAACTCCGATCCCGCCTCTGTATGGAGTTTAGAAGGAACCTAACTTGGATGATCTCCAGACTCCTCGGCTCTCCGTGTTCTGGGGGCCACGTTTGGTTCTTCCCGCAGTTTCAGGCCGCCAAGGCGCGGGGGATGGAGTGGGGGTGGGGCAGCGGCAGCTGGGAAGATGACGTAATGCTCACGGCCGGCTCACGGCCCGCTCGTGGGCGGCTGGAAGGCAGGGGTGGAGGGTGGTGCGTTAACCCTTCAATTCCCGGCCGCCAGCGGGAGGCCCTTAAGTAGCGGACCGAACGGAAAATGGAGCGGCTCCTTTAAACCCGGGAAAGGAGGTTGGGCTGAAAACCCACAGGCTTCTCTTCGACTGGGATGGGCGGCGCGAAGGGCGCGGCTGCGCTATGCAAATCAGAGCTGCTGATCGGTGACGCGCCGTCACCCCACGCGCCGCTTTGCGTGCCGATTGGTCGCGACGAACCTGGTCCCATTGACAACAAACAAGGGGGTGCGCCCTAGAGGCGGAGCCGCAGAGGGCGGGGGTTGGGCCGGGGGAATCCCGCCCCGCCCCTCCCGCGCGTCGCCTGGGCGCAACGCAAACATGGCGGCGACTGGCACGGGCCGGTGAGGCGGTGCCGGGCGGGGGCTGTGGAGTGTCATGGGCGGTGGCGGCGGCACCGCCCCCGCGTCTCCCTGAGCGGGACGACTCGGGGACCTCTTGCGTCCAGCCGGGCAATGGACGAGAGCGGCGAGCTGGGCGTTCTGGAGACCATGGAGACCCTCACGGAGCTGGGCGACGAGCTGACCCTGGGGGACATCGACGGTGAGCGATGGGTGGGTGGGAGTGCGGGGGCGGGGAGGCGCGCGGGGAGGAAGGGGTTACGCGGCGCGCGCGGGTGCGCGTGCGCCCACCCCCGGCAACTCGGCTCACGCGGGACCTGCCCCGCGCGCGGCTGCCGGCGGTCCCCAGACCTTTCCGGACGCTGCGGCGTGGAGCCCCGGCCGGCCGCTTCGCTGGGCTAGGGGCGGGGGCCGGGGCGTCGCAGAGTCCCCCGGGGAGCGGTCTGAGGAGAGCGAGCCGCGGCCGCCGCCTCCCTGGTGCGCCCACTCAAACGCTTCTCGAGGTCCGGCTCTTCCACTGCCGCCGGCTCGCGTCGCACCTGTTACTCAGTGCCGGGCCGCGGAGGCGGCTTTGGGATTCCGGGACCCTGCCCCCACCTCCGTGGCCCCCACCTCTGGTCCTCCAGGGTCCGACCCGCCGCCGAGCACTCCGGGAAACTTTGGGCAGCGGCCGCGGAAGCAAGTAGTTGATGAAGTGAGCAGTAGCGGCGGAGGGTGGACGCTTCTCCCCGGGCAGCAGACCCGGGCGCTCCTGCTGTCGCGCTGCAAAGGGAGCTGAGCAGGAGGAGTTTGAGTTGTGGCCCCTCGGGTACAGGCTGGGGGAGCGGGTGGCCTTTGTTATGTCGGCTTAACAGCGGAGTGGAAGAGCTGGTAGGAGCCCGGGGGTCCGTTCTTGGAATGCGCACATCCTGTGGTCCTGTGAACCACCAAGGTTTGGAGAGAGTCAGCAACTTGCCTGAGATCAGCTGATTATATAGTACCAGAGCCCGGGTCTGCCCGCATCTGGGCAGTGCTGATGAATTCGGCTTCCACCCGCCTGTAAGGGATGAGAAGTCCAATCATGGATTGGTAATTATAACAATAACTTTCAACAGTTGCACTTTTCCAGTGTTTGAGGCCCTGAATACTTTATTATTACTTAGTTTATTCCTCACAACAATCCTCTGAAATGGGTTTCCTTATTCTCCATTTTACAGGAGACTGAGTCCAGGAAATATTGACTTGTCTCAAGTCACTCACCTTAAAGAATCCAGAATCCATTGAGTTAGGCAGTAACTCACAGGTCCATTGTGCTCCTCGGCTTACAGAGTGCTGAAGTCCAGCCCTGTGAGGCAGCTATGATGGTTATATCCCCATGTGCAGATGAAGAAGCAAACTGTAGAAGATTTCTTTTCTGGAGGGAAGAGATAACATGTAGCAATTAACGAAAAAGATGCACTTCCCATTTTGCTTCTGTAACATTTCTCCCCGTGGCCTATCCTTGCCTATGGTTTTAGGTCATCTAGGCAGTAAGAACCTTAATTAAAGCCCCATGTGTAACCACAGACTCTCCCTCTGTAGTGCTCCTAAATAAAGAGATGTATTAGCAAATGGGGGGAGGGGAGTTCTTGGGAGCATAAGGCAGCTAACATGTTTTGAGCACTCCTAAGCCTCACTGCAACCCTGTTAGACAGAGACTAACCATCACATACCATCATTCTTCTCTCACAGATCCTGGAACCGAGGCCTAGGGCCATTCATTTACTTGTCCAAGGTTACATAGCTAATAAGAAATGTGTCCAAAGTTGCCTACCAGCAAGCTCACAAAAAGGAATTCATGTGTATTTTTTGTGCTTACTCCATAACTGACCCCTATTTGTCTTAATTCTTATTGTATTAAGTTAATTACTGGTTAAGTTTTAACCTTATACCCATATATTTCTCTCTGAAAACTACCACAGCAGTTCAGTGACTTCCCAGGTCCCATACCAGGACTGGGAAGAATGGGTCCCTGTCTTCAAATGGTCAATAAGTAATCAAGTGCTTGCTGTGATTTCTGAGCTGTAGAGAACATGAAAAACAGTAAAGATAGACTCTTCTGGCCTCACGGAGCTTCAGAGCAGTAACAATAAAATTGCAGTGCTAAGTTTAGGACTGCTTACAGCTGTCAGCAAGGAGGGAGCTTAATGATCAATGGCTTACCTGCAAAGCTGCACCAAGGGGGTCGTCCTTGACAGGCAGGAAATGTTGGGAACGCTGAAGGCCAGTAGTCTGCAGATGCATGTATCTCTCCATGCTTACTCACCCATACATTCCCCCTCCAGATCATCATCTCCATGAGGGCAGGAATCTTCATTTTGGTATCACAGTTGTATCCCACACACCTAAAACAGTACCTGGCACAGAGAAACTGACTGCTCACACTAAATATTGGCGGTATGCCTCAGTGAATCCAGCAGCCTCAGTCTGAACAGGACAATCTTTGGGGTTATATTTGATGGGGGCAGGGTGGGACTGGGGTTGAGGTGTTGCCAGTCCAGATGCTTCCAGGAGAGGGTCAGGTGAGGAAGAGGAGAGACCCTGTGGGCTGGAGTACTTGTTTCCTTTGTGTGTGTATGTGTGTCAGGTGGTGGGGGTGAGGGTGGGGGATGGGTAGAGGATACTTCACTGAGGCCATATTAAATGCTTTCTTCCATGTCGCACCTACCTCCCAGGGATGCTGGTGGTACAACACGCAGGAGTCCTGTGCTCAGCAATGCCTGCCCTGTTCTAGCCCATTGGTACCCTTTGGAGATGCGGGCTGGGGGAGGCCACATCCATTCATTCACTCAGCACATCTCTTGAGTAGCTTCTGAGTACCAGCATGATATGTGGAGTGCTGAAGATAGCTTTGAACAAAACAGACAAGGTTTCCTGACCTAGGGAGTTCAAATTCTCAAAAGAGAAAACACAAGCCAAACACAAAAAATAATTTCAGCAGAGTGCTATGAACTAAACAGTGACTAGGGTCATGGAGAATATCAATGTTTTTCAATGTCTATTTTATGTGAAATCTCCAGATTTTAAAATATCAGCTCAGTTGGTTTAGAAACTTCCTATAGGCCCAGCAAAGTGCATGGGCTGGTTAATCTCCAGGACCTTGTTCTGGCTGCGTAATGCTCTGTTGTCCCAGGCCCACAGATCTCTGTGATAGCCTAGCTATAGTGCTTCCTTTTGTGATAATTAACTAACAGGAGAAAAGGCCTCATGTCCTGTTTAAACCAAGTCTTGTGGAAGGTCAGAGAGGTGGGATCCTCTTCTGTTAGAATCACGAAAGGCATAGTCATGGAGGTGGCCTTTTCACAGGACCCAAAAGGTTGGGCGGCAGAACAGCAGGAACAAAATGTGAAACAGAAGGACCTAAGCTGTCTTAAAAAATAAATGACTACTAAAGAGTTCTTGGAATGTACAGTATGTATAAGGGAACAGTAGAAGATAGGGTCTAAAAGAGGAGTTGTAGCCAAAAAGGTGAGTAGGGTATTCATACTAGATGCAGATATTTTGTGAAATGTGGGGAGGGAAGTACTGAATATTTATGAGCAGGGAGATGACACATTAACTTCGGGTTTAAGAAAATTCAGCTGTGGTGATGGGCAAGGAAAATTGGAGGCATGAGAACTGCAGTCCTCCTGGTATAAGGTGATGCTACTATGAGGGTAACTGGGGATTTCAGTAGGAAGTGGCTGTTGTGCAAGGCACTGCTGGGAAAGGGCATGGCCTCAGTGAAGACTTGGCCCGAAAGGCAGAGCAGAGGGGGAATTTTAGGATCCCGTCAAGGCTTTGAGCCTAGGGCAGTGGGAGAGCTCAGGAGCCAACATGAAGAGCTGGTTTGGGGAGTTGATGAAAACTTCTGTTTTAAAAGGACTGGAATTTGGTGTCCTACTAGAGTCATCTAGTAGAAAATAAGAGGAGGGAGATACTCAGGAGAAGTCAAAACTGGAGTTAGAGATTGTTGAGTTGGGGATAGAGGCAAGAGAAGATATCAGGTCAGAGTGAAATGAAATGAACCAAGGGGAGGTGAAGAGGGCTTAGTGGGCAACAGAGACCGGACTGCAGAAGACAGCGAGGCCGTTGAGAAGTCAGGATTTGGCAGTTAGGAGGTTGACCTCTCACAAAGCAGTCAAGTGAGGGGGTCCAAAGGCAGATTAACTAGAAAGGAGTCAGAAGTGAGTGAGTGGTGGGCAAATAGAAGCAGCCATTCTCTTTGGGCAAGGTTAAAGAAGTTTTTCAATGAAATTTTACTGAAGATTTTCAGTTTTTCTTTCTTTATGGATTTGCCCATATGGACATTTCAGACAAATCTAATCATGCAATATGTGGCATTTTTAAAGTGACTTCTTTCACTTAGCATAATGTTTTTGAGGTTCATCCACATTGTAACATAGTGATGATAGACCACATTTTGTTTAGTCATCAATTGATGGATATTTGGACTATTTCCACTTTTTGGTTGTTATGAATGAAGATGCTATGAATATTCATGTACCAGTTTTTGTGTGAACATACGTTTTCATTTCTCTGGGGTAGATCCTGTACTTTGTATGTGTGTGTGTATTTTCCCAGAGTTTATAATACTCCTATTTATCCACTTGCTTAGTATCTATGTTCCTGTAACTAATCAGTCTAAAATCTTGTGACAGAAACTCATTGTGGTGGTTAGTTCCTTTTATCCCCCATTTTGGTGTCTCTCCTGGAGCCCTCCCTCATTTTGCCCGGTCTCATGGTTATCTAGATCTCATTCTGCTCTTACCTGGAACTACCCTTAACCATCATCCTGGGGGTTCCTCAACCTCCCCCTTAATGTTGAAGCCCCTGCCATTCATTTTTTTACTCTCATTTTGATTAAGCACATGCTCCAGGCTTTCTGAGGAAGAGCACATTGTAGGTGAACTTTTTAAATATTTGCCTGCCTAAAAATGCCTTTATTCTAAGCTCACTCTAATTGGATAAGTTTGCTAAATTTGGAATTATAGATTTGATATAATTAGGCGTTGCCTGTTTGATTTACAGCTTCTAGTGATTGAGAAATCCGATGCCATTTTAATTCCTAGTCGTTTGTGTGTGACTTTTTTTTCTCCTCTGGAAGCTTTAGGATATTCTCTTTATCCTTGGTGTTCTAAATTCTGTGATGACCTACATGGGATTGGTGGGGTTGGGCATGGGACTTGGTTGTCATTCATTCACTGTCCCCACTTGTTGAGGGCACTGGGGGGGGTGACTATGCCTGATACCTGTGTTCATCCAGTCCTCCTGGTGTTAGCCCCACCCAGCACCCCAGTCTGCTGAGGAACTTTCTGTGGCATTGCCTTGGGCTTCTGCTGACTTCTTCTGGTAAGAGTCATTTTCATCTTTGGGCTGTTAAATCAGTTACTACTTATCTATTCCCTTTTCATCTTCAAAATTTTGTTGATATTTTGTATCTGCTGTCATTTTGTCATCTGCTCTCCTATTTTCTTTGTCTTTAAAAATTTTATGTTTCGTTTTTAATGAAGTTTTAGAAGAAAGCAGAGGTAACCATGTGTATTTAGTACCTTGTGTATAACTGGAAATCCCCATACTATTAGCATTTTTCTCAATTCACTTTTTTTACTTAAATAAATTTAGCCCATCCTAAACAGTAATATCTGTGAAATCACCAATTTGACATTCTAGTTATATAACCTTCAAATATACATTAAAATGAATTAAAAATATTTTTGTTCTTGCTAAAATCAGCTCGTGTGCCCCTGGTGACAATTGCACCACACTTTGGGAAACACTAGTTCATGCCCTGCTTGGGTACTTGCATTTTATCCTTCTCGTATGGAAGGCTGAGAAGATTTAGGCTGTGAGATGCACAATCAAGTTTGTAAAGGAAATAGGAATGTCTTTAACTTACAGATAGGAAAGGAGCAGAGAGAGTGGAAGGACCTAAAGAAAAAGTTGTGATAGAGAAGAGAATGTGAAGCAAGAGTGAGCACTGGCCTAGATGGAGGCTTTCGTAGATGGGAATGATTTGGATCTGAAATCAGGGACTATAGAACTGGGTGTTAACAAGAGATTGGGTCAGAGGGATATTAGATAGCATGATTCCCCTTTTCTCTGCTTCAGCAACACTTGGCAACCTAGGGGTAGAAAAAGTAGTTGGTCAGGGATTGACATGGGAGGTTACACCTGCCCAAGTGTACTGGGGTGGAGGTTTTGGCTAGGAGAGAAACCCCAGAAGGTATTTATTTCTGTATCATATGTCTTAGTGGAAAGATCCTGTCTTGTGAGTCTGACAAACTTTCTCAAACCTCAGTTTTCTTATCTGCCTAGTAAGAGTAAAAATGTTTAATCCCTTCTGTTGTGAAGATCTGACATAAAATATAGGACAGTACTTAGCATATGTAAGCATATGTTTTGATATGGTGGACACTGGCTTTCATAGGTGTGAGGAGGTGGGGAACTGAGAGTAAAGTGGCCAGGAGATGGGAAACTAACCATAAGTTCCTGATCAATAAGGGGGTGTGGTCACACTTCCTCTTGAAATGGTCGGTCTCTCACTCTGACTGCAAGCTTCCTCAGCAGAGAACCCTGGCAGTGCATGGCCCTGAATAGGTACTCTGTGAGCATCTGTGTGAGGAAGGAAGGAAAGCACTTCAAGTTCAGGTGTTGGGTGTGCCCCAACCTGGGTGTGAAATCTCTGGGAAGGTTCTAGTGAGCCCTGGAGGCAGAGGTGAGGAGAAGTGGGAGAGACGGCTGGCCAGAAGGGCTTCCTATGGCTCTGGTGAGTCCCACTCTGGAAAATCGGCCCAGTGAGGTGAAGCACAAGTCTAATTTTACCCCATGCATACTTCTTAGAGACATAAGTTTTGTTTTGACACTGTGACTGGTGTTTGAGTTGAAAGAGCTGTTGTCTCCCACACCTTATGTATTCCCTACCCGTTTTTAAACTCCTGGTCCCACCCAGGCACATTTCTGGGGTGCTTCACCCATCAAACCAGAGTCCTTTGGGTGTCTCCTTTCCTGTATTTGGCCTCACCCTTGACAAACATTCTCCGAGGCCACAGTGCTCCTGAACCCTGCTGCCTCTCCCTGAACTGTTTCTTCTGAAGTTGTCATACTCGGCTCTGGCCTTGACATTTTAAAAAAGCATATATTTTCTTCTCTGCCAGTTAGCACTTTTCACCAATTTCATCATTTAAAAAAGTTCTTAAGCAAATTTATTTAAATAGCGCTTGCTGAAAACCAATTTGTTTATATCTTTCTTGGTTCTTGTCTGAACTTTATTAATGTGCTCACAAACTTTCATGTTTTCACTTACAGGCATGTTGAAATAGCTGAGGTGTCATTTGTAATAGCCGTGTAACCCAACGGAATCCATTTAAATAAGCAAACGCTTGGGAGTTCTTGTCTCTGTTGAACAATTGAGTCATTTGCAACTTTTCATTAACATAAGTACTGCTGTTCTGAGCACTTTTAAACAAGTACTTCAGAGTTATTTTGTTGGTGTGTGTACCCCAAAGAGGAGTAGCCAAGTCAAGTGCTGTGTTATAGCACTTAGACGCAGATGCTGCCAGCTCATGGTGCTTTCATCTCCAACTACAGATTACTGTAATGGTTGGCAGTTACAACTTGGAAAATGCTTTTATATTTTAAAAATGTAATGCATTCATATGATTTAAAATAAGAAATATAAAAGGGTACTGTGAAGGTTTGCTCCCAACTCTGTCCACCATCAGCCTAAGGCCGGCCACTCCAGCAAATTCAGGAAACTAACAAGATGGATTTTAATTTTTTCACCTTTTTATTTTTACACAAAAGGACAGCATCCTAGGGGGTGCAAAGGTAGTTCAGTAGTAGAATTCTTGCCTGCTGTGCGGAAGACCTCAGTTTCATTCCTAGTCTATGTACTTCCCAAAAAACAAACAAGCAAATGAAAAACAAACAAAATTTCAACAAATGGTGCTGCAATAACGGGCTGCTCACATGGAAAAATAATGAAATGTGGCCCTACCATACAGCATACAAAAAAAAAAAAAAAGGATAGCATCCTATAAACCCTATTTGGCACCTCACCTTTTTTTTTTTCTTCCACTTCATGTATTTTCGAGATTGTTTCAGACTTTGTCACTGCTGCATGGCTTTTCATTGTATGGATGCATGGTAACTTATTCCTCCAGTCCCTTATTGCACATTTGAAGGTATTTCCAGTCTTCGGCTGCAATGAATAGCTTTGTAAAGTAATCATTTCACATATGCAGGATAAATCATGAGGAGTGGAATTGCTGGGTCAAAGTGGGGATGGTGATGTCTACAGCAATAAAAATTAAGTGAGATAAAACATGTGAAAGGAAAGGGGCAGGAACTAACATTCCCTTCAGGCTCTGTGTGCATTTATAGTTGTGATAGATCCTATCAAACTGTTCTTCACGGTAGATATAAAATTTACACTCCCAGCAGCGTGGAAGGCCCGCTTGCTAACTGCCTCACCAGCCGAGTTCAGTTTAAAATCTTCAGTCTCCTTTATGCAGCCTGTCTCTTTGCCACATTTATGCCAGTTTAGAGCTGGTCCCACCCCTATCTCCTAGAACCCTCTGTCCTAGCCTCCTGACTCTTCACTCAACTTTTCTGGACTCAAGACCACTGGAGTGGAGGCAGGACGTGACCAACTCTCTGAGCAATCCCTGCCAGTGCCACAGATGTCACCAGGACCCCAGGGGCTGGCTTGTTTAATCCTTCTGCTGCTTTTGCTTTCTTTGCGCCATCCTCCATCTGGTTTATTTGCCTGCTTACTTTTTTTTCTTTAACCTTTTTTATTGTAACGTATAACTTATATACAAAGCAAAGAAATAAAAAATCAATAGTTTTCAAAGCACTCCTCAACAAATGGCTACAGGACAGATCCCAGAGATATTTTTCTTTCTAGCTACTCTAGAATATAGGAGGCTAGAGGGTTTAAATACTTTTTTATCATCACAATCAACTTTTTTTTCCATTCTTTTTTTTTTTGTGAACAATAACGTATATACAAAAAAGCTATAAATTTCAAAGCATAGCACTACAATTAGTTGTAGAACATATTTCAAACTTTGACATGGGTTAAGTTCCACAATATTAGGTTTTTACTTTTAGCTGCTCTAAAATACTGGAGACTTTTTAAAAGAGATTTCAATTTAATGGTTCAGCATTCGTATTCATTTGTTAAGTCCTATCTTCTATGTATAATTCCACCATCACCTTTGATCTTTCCATCCCTCTCTTTACGGGTGTTTGGGCTATGGCAATTCTAAATTTTTCATATTGGAAGGGTCTGTCACTAATATGGGGTAAGTTGGAAGTATCTGATATTCTGGAGAGGCTGGGCTAGGTTTCAGGACTTACTGGACCAGGGACCCACCTGGAGGTTGTAGGTTTCGGGAAAGTTACTCTAGTGTATGGAACCCTTGTGGAATCTTACAAATTGCCCTAGGTGTTCTTTAGGATTGGCTGGAATGGTCCTGGTTGGGGGTTGGCAGGTTATGGTAGGTGGCAAGGGCTACCTGAAGCTTGCGTAAGAGCAGCCTCCAGAGTAGCCTCTCGATTATTTGCACTCTCTCTGCCACTGATACTTTATCAATTACACTTCTTTTACTCCTTTTGGTGAGGATGGAATTGTTGATCCCATGGTGCCAGGTCTGGATTCATCCTTGGGATTCCTCTTCCATGTCGCTAGGGAGACTTTCACCCCTGGTTGTCATGTCCCACATAGGGGAGAGGGCAATGATTTCACTTGCAGAGTTGGGCTTAGAGAAACTGAGGTCACATCTGAGCAACAAAAGAGGTCCTCCAGAAGTAACTCTTAGGTATGCCTATAGGTAGTCTAAGTTTCTCCGCTACCTACATAAGCTTCACAAGAGTAAATCTCATGATCTGGGGTATGGGCTGTTGATTTGGGTGTCCGTAAAGTTTGACAGAGTATCAGGGGATTCCCTGATGGTAAAGTTTAATAGTTCCATGGTCTTTCTCCCCTCCCTCAGGGGACTTTTGCCTGATCACTTTTAAATCACCCCTTAAAATACAACACCCTTCTTTTCCGCCCTCTGCTTTAGGAAACTTGGAAAATGGTTCCTTGTTTTACATTGTTTCATTGGGACTCTTGTTGAAATTCTCTTTCCACGCAGTTTCATGGTGGTAGTATTCCTTGCCTCAGAATTTTAGTACTTCTTCGCATAAAAGTTCTTTGGGGCCTTCCATCACTGTGACTGGTGTTCTGGAAGTTGCTTCACTTTTTATCAAAATCTGCAGCTATTTTAGGAGAGGCCCTTTTTTGAATAGCCTCATTTCAAAGGAAAGTATCATCACAATACTTTCCTTAGAAATTTTTTAAAAAACCAATCTTGATAGTTTTTTGGGCTATTTGGGTGGACTCTCTGTTTATTTCTTGGGCAGGGTTGTTAAAACAACTTGTGATAACTGTTTCCCATTGTATTTAATCCTTTTCCACGTGCATGTATTTGATAATGAGTTCTGAACCATATTATCTTGCTTCTGTGAGACTTGTCATTTACCCAAAGGTGCATTTTGTTGTTCTGTAGGTGAACATTACTTGGCCCTGTTCTTTGTGAGTTACTGAAATACCATCTCTACTAGTCGATCCTTTGCCAGGTTTTGAAATCACTATGTGGGCAGTGCCCGCTACATGCCTAACACTGTCTGGCCAGACCTACAAGAATAGTCCATTCATTGTTTCTTCTTTCAGGCCTTCACACAGGGCCTGTTTTGTGCCAGACTCCAGGTACAGGGCAGATAAAATGGACAAGGTCCCTGCTCGTACAGAGTGTCCATGGCTCTGGGTGCTAGGTGTCATTCCATACCCTTTACCTACCTTTCTTTTATTTTGAATCCTTTCTCCAACTCACCTGTATGCTGCAGATGAGGAAACTGAGGCCTGGATCACACAGTTAATAAATGGTAGTATGATGACTTAAATTCAGGAATGTCCAACTCCTGTCCAATTCCAAAACCCATGTATTTTTTTCCTCTTCCCATGCTGTCTGATGTAAGTGGACCGCTAAGTTGAGTGCGCTACATGGCATGGGCTTTGAAGCAAGAGAGATCCTCTGTCCTCTGTTTAGTTACACATTCAGCCAACGTGCTTATTATGAAGTGTCTGCTCTGTGCTGGGCACTTAAAGAGATTTCCTCTGGGCCCTGCAGCACTTCTCTGAGCCCTAGTTTCCTCTGTAAAGTGGGGAGGGTGAGGTGCTGCAAGAATTATATGCGCTGAAGCACAGAAAAGGAAGGGGACAGGAACTAACATTCTCTTCTGGTTCTGCCTGAGAATGAATGAGGGAACTTCATTTTGCAGGCTGACTCGTGGTAGGATGAAGGGGCCTTGTTTTTAGAATACCGTTTTGGAATGTTTAGTTTTTCCTCTTGAGAGGACTTTTGTAGTTGTGCTGGGCAGGACACAGAGGAGCAGTCAGGGAGTGTAGTGTAAAGGGTTCCGTTTCTGGACCACAAGACTCACTGGTTAAATGTTGTTCTGAGGATGGAATTTTTTTAAAGAGTAACAGAATCCCAGAGCCTGGGCCTCAAAGGTAATGCTCCCTGGGGAACCCCTGTTTAGAAATAAATCCATTGACCTAAACCATTGATTGGATGGAAACAGGAAAACAGAGCTCTTTTTTAATATCTCAGGCCTTTGGAATTGCTAATGAATATGTGTCTAAATGTCCTTTAAAATTTGACTCTCGCCTTTGGCCCTGCGGAACAGGTCTGTTGGGTTCAGATCCTTGTTTGGGACAGTGATGAAATTCCAAGCTGTTGAACCAGATGTGGACCTTCTTTGTTAAACTGCTATATGCTCAGCTCAGACCATAGCTTCAAAGGGAAATAATGCTTTTTCCCAAGTGCTGACAATTCTGTGCATCCTTACGCTTTACAAAAGTCCTTCTGGTATATTTGCTTTTCCTAATGGTACTATGAGGTAGATCACTGATTTTTTTCTTTTAATGCCCATTTTGCAGATGAGGACACTAAAACAGAGATTGGTTGATTTGCCCGAGGTGTCCCATACTGCTGAAGTGAGGTCAGGAGTTGAACTTGGGCCTTCTGACTTGGGGTCCCTACCCTGGGGATGCCCTGACTTGGGAAGAGGCCTTCGCTGAGGAACCCTGTTTTTCTAGGAGCCCCTGCCCAGATCAGAAGTTTTTAATTATTGTTTTATTTTTTTTACACAGGCAGGCACCGGGAATTGAACTTGGGTCTCTGGCACAGCAGGCAAGAATTCTGCCACTGAGCCACTGTTGCACTGTCCAAAAGTTTTTAAAATGTATTTTTAAATGATTGGTTCAATCCAATTCAGCATGAATGAGTGTCCACTATATTCACGAAATAGTGGTAGATTGTTTGGGACGTGAAAGATGATTGGAATAGTCACTACTTACAGGGAACTGAAGTGTAAACAACTAACCATAATACAAAGCAGCAGGGGCCCTAACAAAGGAACAAGCACTACATTTTTGTAGCACAAAGGAAGGAAATTAGGAAAGTGTTCACAGGGACTTCATGATTCAGAGCCAAAATGGAAAGGGGAAGCAAAATTTCAGTAGGTAAAAGAGAGGGCAAGTAGGCTGTTCATTTTGATGAGATTGGACCAAAGTTGGCAATAATTTGACATGTTCTAGAAATGTGTAAGTCAGCGTCGCCAGAGTACACTTTCAGACAGTACTTCTCAAACCTTAATATGTCTAAGAATGCTACCAGGAAATACCCCCAGAATCTTTTTGGGAGATCTGTATTGGTGTCCCACTAACTACTGGTGAAGTCGAGAGCAGTAAGGCCTTTGACAATGTAATATCAGCAGCTCATCTCCTCCACTTGGTTCCATGTTCCCTCCAGTTGCCAGGTATTTCCTGATGTTATGATTTTGCACAAATAGTTTCCTTTGCCTGGAATACCCTTTCCTGTCTCTGACTCCTCAGCTTTTACTGCCTGCCAGGATGGGTGAGTCCTTTTCCTACTCAGACTACCCTTTCTCTGTGAGGCACTTGTCTGTTCTCACCCCTGTCATGGTTTTATGGGGTTTCTTTCTTTTTTCTTTTTTTAAACATTTTTGTTATAAACCTTAAACGAACATACAAACATTCTCGACATACAAACATTCTATACATGGTGTACAATCAGAAGGCTCACAATATCATCACATAGTTGTGTATGCATCACCATGCTCATTTTTTTAACATTTGCATCTCTCCAGCAAAAAAAATAAAAAAGAAAAAACTCATACATACATACCATACCCCTTACCCCTCCCTCTCACTGAGCCCTAGTATTTCAGTCTACTCAATGTATTTTAACCTTTGTTCCCCCATTATTTGTTTATTTTTATCCATATTTTTTACTCATCTGTCCATACTGTAAATAAAAGGAGCATCAGACACAAGGTTTTCACACAGTCATGTTGTAAAAGCTAGGTATATCATTATATAATCATCTTCAAGCAACATGGCTACTGGAACACGGCTCTACAGTTTTAGGTACTTCCCTCTAGCCACTCCAATACACCATAAACTAAAAAGGGAATATCTATATAATGTGTAAGAATAACCTCCAGGATAACCTCTTGACTCTGAAATCTCTCAGCCACTGACACTTTATTTTGTCTCATTTCTCTCTTCCCCTTTTTGGTAGAGAAGGTTTCTCAATCCCTTGGTGCCGAGTCTCAGCTTATCAGTTTATGGGGTTTCTTGGGTTTCTCTTTCTTCTCCATGAGATTGGGAAGTGGATCCTGGCTCAGTGCCAGGTCCCACACGAGGCATTTACAGGATCCTCCAGCTGCCAGCAAATAGTACACAGTATACACAGGTGTTGAATGGGTGTTTATAGCATGATTAAAAATCTGCTTTATAAGTATCGTTTTTCTCCCTAGTCCTAGGAAGATTTGGGGGTATGTTAATAAGTGGAAGGGTAAGGTGGCAGATGTTGAGGTCTTTTTATTTTTGCCTGATTAGCTTAAGGACTGAGATGGTTGAGATCCCCAGCTGCGTAGACTCTGTCTCAGGCAGAGGACAGGTAGCCTGCACCTGACCTTGGACAGTCACTCACTTGTTATTGCAAAATGAGGCTCTGCTGTGGAATAGGATCTGTTCCTTGTAGTCTCACTCTCCGCATCTTGCTCAGCCTTCTTCAGGAGAGCAGCAGAGAGAACATGATGCAAGGAGGGAAGCAGATGAAGAACTGGGAAATATAGGAGAGACATAGGATGACACATCCTTCCCTTTCTGAGCTTGGTGTTTCCTCTGCCCAGACATAAATAAAGCGCTCACCAAGCATCTGCTTGATTCCAGGCTCTGACATCATGGTGATATCCTTATGATAAGAATTCCAAAGCCTCCATGTTGTTTGGTGGCTAAGAGTTCAGGCACAGGAGCCAGGCAGCCTGACCCAGCCTCACCACATACTGACTGGTTGATGTTGGACAAGTTACTTAACCTTTCTGGCCTCATTTCCCTTGTCTGTAAAGTGGAAATGACAGTGCCATCTACCTCTGGGAAGTGTTGTGCTTAATACAATTACTGGTACGAGTGCTTGGTAAATGGTAACAGTTTCGATGCTATTTCAATTATCATTACTACAAATTGGCTCAATTTTTTTCTTCTTAATATTGTTCTCCGAATCAAGTTTTTACCTCTTTCTGAAAGTGGACCTTTCAAAGTAATAAATGGAATGAGATGGACAGCCTTTCAAATGAGGGGTGCCAAGAATATGATAACACGAATCTGGTGTTAAATGAAGATTGGAAGCCAGAGTTCCTTGGCTGGAGCAGAGGATGGGGCTTTTGCATCGATGGGAACTTGTGGTGCAGTATTTGGTTATTGATGGCTGCCTTCTAGAGTCATCTTGAGTCCACCTGCAATGAGGGACACCTGAGAGGAAACGTCCTTGCTGGCCAGTGGCTGCCCTGTGGTTGTTGGGGTAAGTAACTTCTGGAGCAGGGTGGTAGTGAAAAAAGACCAGAGTTTGAAAGAAGACAGAGGTTCCTACCGCTTCCTGCTGCTTGCCTGAGACTGAGCAAATCACCAGGCTAGTGTCTTCCTGGTTACTGTCATCACCATCACCACTTTTTAAGCACTCCCCTGTGCCAGGCACCATTCTAGGTGTATCACATATATTAACTCATTTAAGAGTACTTGAAACATCCAGCTCACGTGGTGATTTTGATGATTACATAACACAACATGTATGAAAGCACTAGCAAGATGCTAAAAGCACCAGCAGCTGAGTGATGGTGCTAAGAAGTTATTTTCCTGTAAAAAAAAAAATCAAGTCTAAACTTTACATAGAAGTGTACATATACGTACAGACGAGGTAAATAGCAGGGGGAAAAAGCTTTTTAAGCAACATATTTCAATAGGTTCCTCTTGTACCATGTACCTCTCTGTATCATAACACTTAGCATCCGGCACTAGCAGATGTTTATACAGGTTTCCTTCACCAAAACATGAGCCTTTTGAGGGCATTTATTTTTGTATTTGGCACAGAGTAACATCACAGTTAATGTTTGTCAAAAGTATGTCTTAAGAGACGTCTTGATTGGTTTGTGCTTAATAATAAAAAAAGAAGATATGTCTTTCTGTTCTAGAAAGAAGTATCTTGTCAAGGCACAAGTTCTCATTTGGGAGCTAATTTAATTTGAGTAGGAAGGTATGCTTGTAAAATACAAACAGCCAGACAAAAACATCTCTCCCATTTCCCTGATGAACCAGTTACACTAAAGACATTCTTACCCAGCAATTGTTCTTCTCCCATTAGCATTGAAATTAATGTTGAAAGCAATAAGATGGATTACATAATTATTCCCCTACTCCACCCCACCTCCACACAGAATCACCTTACTTTATTGTCGCTTCAGACTCATCTTGCGTCTGTCTCTCCAGTTGTGAGGAGTGTAATGTGAAATTTAAGGAATGTTTGTTTTGTGAAGGGGCAAGTTATGTGGAGGAGACCCTCAGACAAGCCTAGATAGTAACCTAAATTCAGATCCCAGCTCAGCTTAAAAGGTAGGGCCTTGAGCAAGTTATTATTATTTTTTATTTATTTTTATTATCAAACCATAACACTATATAACATGAACATTCTTAACATACACATATTCAGAGCCTCGTGTACAATCAGTGGCTCACAATATGATCGCGTAGTAGTTATATTCCTCACCATGATCACTTTTTAGAACATTTTTGAGCAAATTATTTAATCTCTTCAAACATTAGTTCCCTTGCTTTTAAAATACAGTAATAGGGTGCACAGTTAGTTCTGTGGTTCAAATGCCTGCCTGTCATGTGGAGACCCGGGTTCGATTCCTAGACCATGCACCCAAAAAAAAACCAGTAGTAGTAATACAGGTCTCACAGGGTCCATGTAAAGTACTAAGTAGCTATTAGCGGTATTATTATTATTATTATTATGTTGTCCACATGAATCAATTTGAATGAATTTAATTTCAGTTATAATCCCTTATTTATCTTATTTTTATTTTGAATAAAATATATTATTTTTAATCAGAAAGAAAGTTCATTCTGACAGAAGAACAAATTGTAGATTGATGGGTTGAATGAGAATGTAATCAGCAATATCTGGCATGAGGGAAATGGCAACAGGACAGATGAACCAATCTCTTCAACAAATAAATGGCTAAAAGAGGGGAAGGGTCATAGATTAGAAGATATTTAAGACTCATTCATATTAACCCAATGCAATGTGTGGACCTTGCTTTGTGACTTTGAAAGAATTATAAAATACATATTTGGGGGGAATTGAATGTGAACTAGATATTAGATGGCATTATAATGTTAATTTTATTAGTTATGATACTAGAATTGTGGATATTTTTTAAAAATCCTTCTCTGTTAGATTTACAAGCTCCTGAAGTAATATGGTGAAACAATATGGTGTCCAAAAAAGAGATTGTATATCAAACAAGATCGGTTGGCAAAATGATGAAAATTGTTGAAGTTGAATATTGTGTAAATGAGGATCATTATACTAGTCTTTCTACCTTTATGTGTTTGAGAATTTCCACAATAAAACAGTATTGAAAGTAAAAGAGAAAAACTTTACTAGCTTTGTCACTCAGTTGTTTTTGCTTTGACTTTTTTTCAAGGACTAAATTGGAATTTAACCTTGAGATTTCCTCCTTTTCAGATTAAAGTTATACTTAAAAAAATGCAAAAGAATCTAATACATTTTATTATGTGCTAGATATTCCTGGTCTTGCTGATTCTAGAACCAGTTCTTTAGCCAGTTCCCATTGTATTTAGCCTTACAGTTAGTTCTTGGTTTAGCTTTCTGACATCCTGCTTCCCTCCCTTAATGTAATTTCTTGCCACCCTTCCTTCTCAAAGTCCCTGGAAGGTGGCCCCTTTCCCACTGGTGATCATTTTTTAGGGTTTCATACATAATAGGAATTTTTTCTAATTGACTTTCAAGACCTCTTCATCAACTCTCTGAATTTTTGTTTCAGCCATTCTGATGCTCTGTTCTGAAGTGAGAGTTTAGCTCTTGGATTTTTCCTCACAATGTTTCTTTATTAGTTCATGAT
Source organism: Myrmecophaga tridactyla (assembly GCA_004026745.1). Taxonomy (NCBI): domain Eukaryota; kingdom Metazoa; phylum Chordata; class Mammalia; order Pilosa; family Myrmecophagidae; genus Myrmecophaga; species Myrmecophaga tridactyla. Next base: position 3,724 of record PVIY010023731.1, on the reverse strand, counting down.
GTCATGTGGCTCTGCAGGGCCACACAGCCGCACTGTATAAACAGAGCAAGTACCTGCTGAGCTGGAGTAGCCCTTCTTCCTAGAATATTGTCAGATGGCTTGCTGCGGATTTTCCTTCTTTGATAAGAAGAAAGGTCAAGTTTCTGAAAGATCTGGTTCCTGACCTGCCCACCACACAGGTTCTGGTCTCCAAGCCTTTGCTTATGAGGTTCCCTGGGCCTAGAATGCACCTTGCATCCTGACCCCCTAGATTCATGTTCCATGTGGCCACATTGTTACATTTGTTACAACCACAATAGACCATATTTTGTCAGTTCCACTAACTCCTTGAGGTCATGGACTTGTGTCATTTCTGTATTCCAGATGCTGACATTCAATAGGTGCTCAATATGTGTTTGTGGAATTAAATCCATTTACATTTATATACCTCCTTTACCAAAACTGAAGCTTGAAGAAATTCCATAGATTTGTTCCATTTCCAAGGTTAATCTAGATTTTAAAAATGTCTTGTCCCGTTGAGTTTTGTTTCAGAAAACACGATTGCCATTGTTATAGATTGCATGAAAATTGCTTTTGAGAGCATTTCAGTTAATCAGTACAGATTTTTTTTAAGCTCTGGGGTACTTGGTGCTTGAAGAGGTACGGGGGTAGAAGATTTAATCCAGGCATTTTGTGGAGCACAAGACATAAGAAAAGCATTTGAAAGTATATGTGGCAAAATAAAAATATGTGGCAAAAACATTCTCTTATGCTGATATATCATGAGCACACTTCAAAGATTTATTTGACATTATCCATGAAGAAACCAGCAGGATGACAAATCTGAATCAGTAGAAAAAGAATGCAGGAATGAGGCTGCACATTTAGATATAAAACGGGTTAATATCTACAGGCAATAAAACCTAACCTTTGAGGTTATCTTATCTTTTTTACCAGACAGAAAGACATTGCAGCATATCAATTTTCTACAAGGTTAACACCTAACCTTGCAGAATCTGGGTCCTAATCAGTAGTAAATAGAAAGTCAAATAAAGTCCTAGAGCATCAGGTGACCTGTAGGCAGGCAGATTAGACAGTGCTCTAGTATGTCTTTAAAGGGTTAACAGTACCCTTTTTGCCTTATAACCAAGTATTGGATAAATTTTCTTAACAAATAAAATTGCAGTTAGGTTCAAGAGCTAAAAGATGGCTAGGTCTGATGTGGAATGAGTCCTTGGTAAAAGTAATTAATTGTACATAATTTTGAAGGGACATTGTAATGTCAGGATTTGGAGAAAGGAAGAGGTGGTAACAGAAGAGAGAAGGTGTGGCCGGCATAGTCTGAGAAGGGTTGCCCGTAGCACGAATGGTATGTGCAGAGAAGGGAGTGGGAATTTTCCCAGGATGGATGATGAGCTAAGGTTGGTGGGAAGTGAAATCCCTTGGAGTAGGAGGGAGCAATTGTTAGGGAGCTTTGAAGCTCATTTTTTAAGAAATTTGATTTGATTTGTAAACGCTGTTGGACCAACAAGATGCTCAAAGAAGGTGACTGTCACTGGGTGGGAGGCTGCCGTTGAAATCAAGACAGAGTATGACCCTGGAGCAAAGAGATAAAGCTGTGATACCATGGAGAGAGACAGGGCAGGAATTCATAGTGAACTTGTTGCAGAGGTAAAAAGGAGAAAAAGCAGTTGAAGGTGATACTAAAACTCATTCTCCATGTTGAAACTATGTGAGAGTTAGCTCAGGCCCTAGGTATGCTGTAACAGGTAAGCCTGGGTTTTTGTCAATACCGTCGGGCATGTGGGGTGAGAAAGCTAGACACAGAGCGGACCAAAGACATCTGAGTATGATCTCGGGGTTCACTTTGTGCTTTCTTTTCCCACTAATTTGTAAATGTTTTATTTTAGTTTGTAATATTTGATGTATACAAAGAAATATATAGGCCTGCCTTGTTCTTACAAATTGAAGGTCTGTGGCAACCCTGAGTGTCAGCCATTTTTCCAACAGCATGTGCTTACTTCATGTCCTGTGTAACATTTAAAAAAAATATTTTTATCGATAAATCTTAACATGCAAACATTCCATACATGGTGTACAATCATGGCTCACAATATCATCGCATAGTTGGGTATTCATCACAATGATCATTTTTTAGAACATTTGCATCACTGCAGAAAAAGAAATAAAGAAAAGAGGAAAAAACCTCATGCATTCCATACCCCTTACTCCTCCCTCTCATTGACCACTAGTAATTCAATCTACCCAACTTTTTTTCACCCCTTATCCCCCCCATTATTTATTTATTTTTTGTCCTTATTTTTTACTCATTTGTCCATTCCCTCAATGAAAAGAGCATCAGACACAAGGTTTCCACAATCACACTGTCACACTGTACAGTCTATTTAGTTATATTATATAATTGTCTTCGAGAATCAGAGCTACTGGAATATAGTTCAACAGTTTCAGGTAGTTTCCTCTAGCCTCTTCCAGTACACCATAAACTAAAAGAATAACCTCCAGGATAAACTCTTGACTCTGTTTGCAACTCTCAGCCACTGAAACTGTATTTTGTCTCATTTTTCTCTTCTACCTTTTGGCCAAGCAGGCTTTTTCAATCCCATGATGCCAGGTCCTAGATCATCCTGGGAGCCATGTCCCTGGTAGGGGGGAGGGCAGTGAGTTCATCTGCTCAGTTGGCTTAGACAGAGAGGCCACATCTGAGCAACAAAAGAAGTTCCCTGGGGGTGACTTTTAGGCATAATTGTAAGTAGACTTAGCTTCTCCTTTGCAGGAATAAGTTTCACAGGGGCAAACCCCAAGATTGAGAGCTCAGCATGTTGAATTGGTTGTCCCCACTACTTGTGAGAATATCAGAAATTCCTCAGATTGGGGAAGTTTAATATTTCCTCCTTTCTTCCCAGTCCTATGTCACATTTTTATTAAGGTCTGTACATAATTTTTCTTTTTTTTACATGGGCAAGCACTGGGACCCGAACCCAGGTCTCTGGCATGGCAGGCGAGAATTCTGCCACTGAGCCACTGTCATACCGACCTGTATGTAAATTTTTTTAGATATAATGCCATAGCACACTTGCTGGACTACAGTTTAGTATGAACATAACTTTTATATGCACTGGGAAACCAAAACAGTGTGATTTACTTTGTTGTGATACCTGTTTTTGTATTTGTTTTGTTTTATTGGTTTTTTTGCATGGGCAGGCACTGGGAATCGAACCTGGGTCTCCAGCATGGCAGGCGAGAACTCTGCCTGCTGAGCCACCGTGGCCCACCCTGTTGTGATACTCATTTTATTATGTGAATAGAACCAAACCCATGGTATCTCCAAGGTATGCCTGTATGACACATTTGTGTATGTTATGAACCATGACATTCACTTACTAGTCAGAATGTCAGAAGTCAAAGAGAAAGAGAGGATCTTGAAAGCAGCAAGAGAAAAGCAATCCATCACATACAAGGGAAACCCAGTGAGACTATGTATAGATTTCTCAGCAGAAACCATGGAGGCGAGAAGACAGTGGGATAATATATTTAAATTACTAAAAGAGAAAAACTGCCAACCAAGAATTCTATACCCAGCAAAATTGTCCTTCAAAAATGAGGGAGAAATTAAAACATTTTCAGACAAAAAATCACTGAGAGAATTTGTGACCAAGAGACCAGCTCTGCAAGAAATACTAAAGGGAGCACTAGAGACAGATACGAAAAGACAGAAGAGAGAGGT
>PVIY010023730.1:35000-38979 GCA_004026745.1 Myrmecophaga tridactyla | reverse complement strand
TCTTGATTAAATCACAACTCCAGGGAGATGATCTAATTACAATTTCAAACATACAGTACTGAATAGGGATTAGAAGAAATGGCTGCCTTTACAAAATGGGATTAGGATTAAAACATGGCTTTTCTAGGGTCCATGCATCCTTTCAAACTGGCACACAACTCATTTATGAAACCAGCTCAACCTTGTATCAAAACTTAAGAACAGAGCAGTGCAAGGTGGCTCAGTGGCAGAATTCCCGCCTGCCATGCCAGGGAGCTGGGTTCGATTCCCGGTGCTTGCCCATGCAAAAAAAAAAAAAAAGCTATTAAAGAAAACTTAAGGTTGTTATAAGAAAGGAAAACTGCTGGCTAACATTCTCCATAAACACAAATGCAAAATCACCAAACAAAATAGTAGCATATCTAATCCAGAAAAAATACAAAATAAAAGGAGAACACATCAAGTCTAAATTGGTCTTATTCAAGAAATGGTTGGTTGTTTCCACATTCAAAAATCAACAAATATGTTTCTGCTTCCCCTTCCCATTCCCTTCCCTGAACAATTCAGTCCTACAGCCAGAAGGTGGGGTGGGAATGAGGAAGGCATCTCTGCTGGGGACAGAGGAGACCTACAAGGGGCCAGCGAGGGCGGCCCATGTCCAGGCAGATAGGCATGGCATGCGCACAGACGCAAGCAGAGCAGGGGAGATGAGAGAGGTGAGAGAGCAGGTATGGCGAGTGGACTGAACAAATAGATAAGCATATTAAGAGTGACAAAGGCTCGTGTCCTCTCAGGGTTGGAGAAATTTACACATGTGGAAATAAAAAAGCTAAGAAAAGCAATGGGGTGCTGGATTGGGGTAGAACACATCAGTGCAAGGTTGTGGTTTTCAAGATAGATGGATGGATGGATGGATGGATGCATGGATGGATGCATGGATGGATGGATGGATGGATAGATACACAGATACATAGATACAGATGATAGGTATGTAGAGAGAACCAGAGAGATAAATAGATATAGAGAGAGATGATAAATAGAAGACTGGTAGATTAGATATAGATAGACACATGAGAGATAGACAGGTAGATAATAGAAATAGATGATGAAGAGGATTATAGATTAGATAGTTATATAGAGAAATGCTAGATTAAATGGAGATATAGATGAGGATATGAATGGAGAGGTAGATGTATGAAAAGATACATCCATACATAGACCATGTATGATAGATTAGATAAAGATATAAATTAGGGCATAAATGGATGGATGGATTATTATAGACAAATAAGAGATACAGGTAGATAGAGGTAGATCAGATACATAGACATGATAGATTAGAGATAGAGTTGAATGGATTGATAGATTAGATGTACAGATAGGGATACGGATAGTTAATCATAGAGATTAGAGATTAGAGATAAAGATAATTGATATAGGTAGATGATAGATAAATATGGATGGAGGATAGATATAGATGATGGGTAGATGATAGCTATAGGCAGATTAAATAAACAGTAGATTAGATTAGAGAGATGATTGAAATAGATAAGTAGTTACAGATAGATACAAATAACTGTATGTATACAGTCTGTGTATACACATATCTTGTGTGTGTGTGTGTGTGTGTGAGTGTGTATAAAATCTTCAATATGCATTCATTCCCTAGGTCTGTCAGAGAGACCCAATATCAGTAAGCACACTTAGCACCAGATCGTAGCTTCAAAACACCAGTTATCACTAATAAAAGCCAGGGGTCCTTGGAGAAATGGCTGAACATGGTCTGGGGAGGAAAAGCACAAGATGAGCCTGGAACTGTTATGCCAGCAATCAAGAAAGCACTGATACAGTGGGGCTAAGGTGGTGCACAAAAGCCAGCCTGATCAAGCTCCCACTGGACAGATGGAGGACATCAGAACATTGAGGTGGGAAATGACAATAATAGGTCATGGCCCATGGAGAGGAGTAGGAGACTGTGAGTCCTTTCAGTAACAAATTAAGTAGTCAGCTGAAAACTTGATGAAGAACAAAATATACATAGTTTCGAAGTACTTCTCTGCAAAATGCATATTAATTACAGAGGAGAAATGAGCAATTTCACAGTAGAGAAAACGGGCAGGCACCACCTTAATCAAATAGTCGTTTGTAGGGAGCAAATTAGAATTATGAGTCACCCGATAGGATGCAGCGAGAAGACCTCATTCTGTAATATCCCAGTAAAATAAACGGAGCTTTTCAATCTAATTATGAGAAAACATTAGACATATCCAGACTAAGGGACCCTCTTCAAAATAACTGGCCTGTAATCTTCAAAAATTTCAGTCAGAGAGTCAAGGCTAAAAGAGATCAAGAGAAATGACAAAGGCAGCACGTGATTCTGAAAGGATCAGTGGTGATGAAAGACATGTTTGAATGTCTATCCTTAATTGGGTCTGAGGATTAGCTGGTATGATATGTTGATGCTGATATCTTGATATTGACGGTTATATCGAAGAACGTCCCTGTTACGGGAAATATACGTGAAAATTTACAGGGATGATAGAGAAATATGTCAGCTAATTAATATCAAATGTCTTAGGAAAAGAAAGTTCTTTATACTCCACTTCTAACTTTTCTGTAAGTTTGTGGTTTCAAAGTTTAAATAAATCCACACACTCAAATGTAATTCACCACATAAACAAAATAAAGGAGGAAAGGATATGATTATTTCAGGAGATACAGAAAAAGCACGTGACAATTTCACATGTATAAAATAAAATATATTTTATTTAATATATTTAAATAAATGAAAAAAGAAATATTCTTGTCAGAGAGGCTTGCATTTTTTGACCTGAGAAGTAGAGAACTGCAAGTATGGTCAACCCCACCCTTCCAACAAAAAAGAGACAAATTTCAAACTCACAGTTTTTTCAAAGCATCAGGCAGCAAAAGCAAACAGGGCTAAAATCAATGGATAGAAGTGCCTGCAGGGACTAGGGACACAGGCTCACCTAGGGGCATGGGCTCACCTGCAAACATGATCTCACCTGGAGACAGGGGCTCACCTTTGGACATGGGCTCACTTGGGGACATGGTCCCATCTGGAGTCACAGACTCACCAGGGGTCACTGCATTCTGGGGAAATGCTCTCAGCAAATAGTTTGTTAAACTAACAAAAAGCATCCACAAAATATCTACTGCAGACATAATGAAGGACTGAATGTTTTCCTTCTAAGATTGGGAACAAGGGAAGATGTGCTCACTCACCGCTCCTACTGAATATCATACTGGAGGTTTCAGTCAGTGCAATAAGGCAAGAAAAATTAATGAAAGACACTTAGTCCAGAAAAAACAAATACCTTTATTCACATGTGGTATGATGGTTTGTGTAGAAAAATTGCAAGGAATCTACCAAATACCCCTAATAGATGAGTTCAGCAAGGTCACAGGATAAAAAGTCAACATACAGAAATTAAGTTCACTTCTGTATCTAATCACTGAACAATTGGAACTTGGAATTCTTTTTTTAAATTGCCCTTTACAATAGCACCTAAAAAATGAAATACTTAGCTGTAAATCCAACAAAATGTATGCTGGTTCTATGCATTGAAAACTATAAAGCACTGATAGAAAAAAATCAAAGAAGACCTAAATCAGTGGAAAGATACAGGCCAGACACCAGTGCCTGCCAGGCACACATTCAGCCACTTTGCCCCCTCATAGCTACGATAGGAATTTTAAAACTTCACTAACGTTACCCCATCCACTTGGGGAGAGCACGATTTTGCACTTCATGCTATCCTTGGAAAATCAGCAAAGCACTGGATTCTGTTTTTTTCCTAAAAGAAATTACACAGCTGTTGTTCATAGAAAGGATATATTTTTAAGCAACTGTTTTCCTTACTTAGTATTTCATTATCGGTATGTGCCTAAGTGTATTTAATATTAACACCATTCGACACAGCTTTTATTGGAGGCCCCGTTTGTTTTCCTTGGCATCTGGGAAGCCAAGTGAACTCAG